>CM076609.1:38743550-38970017 GCA_038502775.1 Hippodamia convergens
AGTTCATCAGTTTTCACAATAGGACAAATGATCCGATTGAGCCTATGGATGGGGAATTTAATAGGAAGAGATTTTCTTTGCCGTTCTACGGGAACATATGTTATTCTGTTGCCAAAGTTTTCAAAAAACATAATATAGATATTGTTTTCAAGGCCAACAATTGTCTGTACAGTCAACTGCTGAACTGCAAAGATAAAACCCCGATACTGGAAAAGAATGGGGTATACAGACTGAATTGTAAAACTTGTGATAAGTTTTATATAGGGAAGACATTTAGAGCCATTGGCGTCAGAACTGCGGAACATGTCAGAAACAGCAACGACAAAAGTACTTTCGGAAAACACCTTAAAGATAACCAACACGAATTTAACAGAGAAGAAAACGTCACTCTGCTACACAATTTGGACAAAGGCAATAAATTAGATTTGATGGAAATTTACGAGATAGCAAAGAATCTAAAGACTGATCAAAACAACTGTTTGAATACCCAGGTTGAATGCCATCTGAACTATATCCCCATTTTCAAATGGTTATTATAACTTGTATCGGAACACACCCGCTATATGTCATACTTGTCAACTGTAATGTCATGATATGTGAATTTTCGTATGTTTTATCCTTTATGACAGTTGAATGGTAAAAGAATTTTAAAAAAAGTTTGCATTGTGGAATTTAGAGTTAAGCTTGACCGCTTGCTTCAGACTCTAAGTAACCAGCTATTGTATTGTATGTTGCTCAAAAATCTGTAAAATTTGGACGAGTATGTATAGAATTGTAATAACTTTTTGTGAACTAATTCCCAAATTTCAGAGCTCCTGAAGATGCCTCAGTAAGGCGAAACATGTAGGGTGAATTGTAAAATAAAAAATCCATTTACGTACAATATATCTCTTATTATTATATCTAAAAAAAAAATGGATTATGGCCAATTGGTTGGAAACTTGTTAATAATAATAATAATTGATGACTTCATCAATAATTTATACCAGCATCGGTTATTACTTCATCATTTTCAAATCAAAATATTCCGAGAACGATGCACAGTATAGAGGTTTCTCTAAAGTACATTTTTGGAGTAAGACTGGATGATGTTTGATTCCGCTCAAAATTTAGCTTGATAAATCTAATATCAAAAAAGTTATGTTCAGAACAACTTGGTACGGACCGTGTAACTTGCGCCCCCTACGAGAGTCAGACATAAAAACAAATTCATCAGATGTATCAGCTTCCAAAACATATTCGTATAAAACTGCATTACAATGTTGCAGTAGTTTCGGCAAAATCGTGAATATGTGTATGTATCTTTCTTCTTCAGCGCCCTGTATCTTGAATTTTTTTAAATCCAGAAATCTCCGCTTGGTCCCTCCTACTATAAAAAGGTTGACAGCGGCTAAAAGCGAAGCAGCGAACTGTGGAGTTTGAGTTTGAGTTGAATTTCAATATGAGCATTTTGAAGTGGTAGTATGCATTGGATTACACTTGCACATTTTTTTCCAAAGTAGATTAAAGCTGAATAATGAAAAATGAGTTTACATCAGATAATAATGCTACGTCTCTTGATCTGATGAAAATGAGGAAATTGCATGCAGAAATCTTGTTTCAGATGTCATGCATTTTCTGAGATGAATTTGCAACAAGCAGATTCAAATAACGTAGAATTCAATGGTTAATTTGATTTTCGATAAAGAAACCCGGTGTTACGTTTGAAAAACGAACAAATGTGAAATTTCCAAAAATACATCTCTTCTGGCTGTAAAATTGTAAGTATTCATCTAGAGATTTTCTTCGATGTTTTGGTTTCATGTGAGAATATTTTTGTGGACAAATGCCTCTTTCGAAGCATCCCTTTCAAACAGACTCATTAAATCGAAGTATTCACTTAATGAGAAAGTAAATTCGAATTATGAGCCCTGAGGAAGATCAAAAATATTAATTGATCGAAACGTTGGCAAATTATTAGGAATTGTCATTTTTCCCGTCCCCCCACTACAAAAGTAATTCCTTAGATCAAATTAATTTATCCTTCCTTCACCATCATCAAACAAATAGATAGGTGGTGGCACTAAAGAAGATCATTCTTCCTTGAACAGAATATTTACCAATTTTACACACTGCAACTCATTTGTTGTAAATGAAGAATATCTCAGAGTATATAAGTATTCATGATAAGTTGTAATAAGTTGGTTAGCTCTGATGATTCGTCATGAATTTTCCGATACACTGTTTTCTAGTTTGATATATTCATGAAAAAATGGCTTCGAGAAAGTTATGAAAGGTCATTATCCAGGAATTGTTTGGTTTCACCGCATCCAGTTCATTTATAATTGTACAGAATTTCACTAGTTGATAAATACGGCAGCGTTATGAGATATCAGTGTTCATAAAATATTTGATCGAATTCTCTTAAACTACCGGAAGTGAGAAGGGTTAAAATTGAGAAAAAATTTTTACTTACTGAAATGCGCAATGAGCTGCTGTCAGAATGAAACGTTGTGACAAAATACTTCCTCCACAGTGGTGTGAACCATTGTACATTATGGAGACTTGATAAGGAAATTCCTTTATATCAGCCAACTTACCATTTATTATTCGAAAGTTAATTTTTTCTGGAGACTTCCTTCGAGCTTCATTGCTAACTAGAAGAAAAAAAATTATTGCGAGACTATCTCTACTTCATGATTTGAGAAATTCATATCGAAAAAGCTTATCAAACTTAGGTCGTGCATTTTTAAGAACCTATTAGAAGCTGATCACCTAATAGTTTATACAGTTCTTAGTTTCAACCATAAGGCTATGCGTTGGAACAGCGGAATCAGGGCCGTCGCTAGAGGGTAGGCAGGGTAGGTGACCGCCTAGGGCGCCAAGATTTCAAGGGCGGCAATTCAATCTGGGTGCAAAAAAACGTCACATGTGTAAAAACTCTAAGTGCCCGAATGAGAATGAAATTCAGCCCGCAACAGAAGTGTTTACAAATGTAACATCGAACCAGAGATAACGCACTACACCCATAAACATCCCAATTGTCGCACAATAACCCTCACTACTCGCCGCAGGTGGACCCGTTTTCATTGATGCTGTAAACTTGTCGAAATTCTCATTGAGATATGCCACAAAATAGGGATGGGCGAAGAGCAGAAATATATCGATATATATTGTATCGATATTTTTCGACAGTATCGAATATCGATTCGATATATCGAGTGAAAAATATCGATATATCGATATATTTGCCAAAACTCAACAAAAAGTTTCTGGTTAATCCTGTGCTTTACCAGAGACCTGTTTTTTCTGCAGCTGTAATAAAAATTCACTCTTTCATAATCGAAAGGACTCGATTCCAATATTTTTTTTAGACATAGCTTCGGTTTCACAAAACTTCGATTGTACCGTTAAATTAATTGGAGTCACCGCGATTCGTTGAAATTTCAAAACAGGTGATTCGATTGGTTCGAATTTACGTATGGTTATTTAATCGTACAATCAAAGCATTGTGAAACCCGCTCATATTTGAAACCAAAAATTTTTTTTGGGTGTTACTCCCAAGTGACAAATAGAATTTTTTTTCCTCCTTCAACTTACCCATCGACCATTTGATCGAAACACCATCTATCCACATACCTCTGATTCCTGATTTGATGTATGTGTGATATAAAAAATATCGAATTTGATATTGTGAAATAAATATCGATAATCGATAATATCGAGAATGAAAATATCGACGATATTTATCGATATATATCGGAAAAAATATCGATATTTTCATATATCGATATTTTTTGCCCATCCCTACCACAAAATCGGCCATGTTGATGCGTTTTAGGGGCGGCTTTCATCATATTTCACTGGTTTCATATCTTCCAGGTACTATAACCAATATACATTTATTGTTGTTGAGTGTATAGTGTATATGTGCAAATTCAGTGTTTCATTTTCATTCGGAGTGAAAGAAAATTTCTGAGGGTAAGTTATGTTATTCGGAATTTTTCAAGTTTTTGTCGGCCCTGGGTTATACCTACGGTTGAAGCGTCGCACGATAGAATAAAATAGACCGATGAACCATCATATTCTCTTGTTCACTTATTTGTTGAAAAACTACTGTTCCAAAAGAAATACGTTTATTTCTTCTAGATTGAACCGATCCAATCGATCTATCGAGAAAAAATATATAGAAAACCGGTAAAGATATTTTTTATTGCGATTACCATAAAAATATTTTAATTTTCAATTTCCATTGATTCGAAAATGAATTCAAGGAAAAAATTAAGCGGGTTTTCTTTCCGAAGACGAAAGCGGAGAAAGAAAAAGCGTTAGTCAAACTCAAGGATTCATTTCGAAGATAACTGAAGAATAAGTGCTCAAAAATCAGTTGAGGAAAGATTTTCAAATTTAAGCATCGTCCTCAGACTTTTTTATCTCCTCCTATGTCCGTGACTAGCGCAGAGCGTAGTTTTTCGAAATTCAAATTAATCAAATCCTACTTGAGAAATGGTATGTCATTAGATCGACTTAGAAGGCTAGCATTTCTTGCCATTGAATCGGAATTGGCAGAATTGTAATATATCAAAAATCTCGAAAATTTGCCAAAATGAAAGCTCGAGAAGTTACTTTCTGAAGAACACTTTGAGATTTCATGATAAATATTTCTGATATGTATACCATGGTCTCATCTCATAATATTATCATTATCTCTTGCAAATTTTTGTTTTGTTCTAGTCGTACATGCGAGCGTTCGTGCATATAAATTAGATAAATTATTAGTATTAATAGACTGAATTTTAATTTTTGTTCAAGTTCAAGAGTATTTGTTTCATTGTTAATGAATATTTCCCACTTGTCTTTAGTAAAATTTTTCGAAAAGTATGTCTCAAATTTTTTTCACTATCGAAAATTTAATTTTTGCATTCTCCAGAGCTGACTTTTGTTAGGGCCGCAGTTTGGCTAGCGACGGCCCTGAGCGGAATTATTTATTCTCAAGGATATTCGCCGGAATACCAATACAAAACGTTTTTTTTCACTTTTTTCATGTAATCTAAAAAACCAATTCGAATTACTAAAGGTTTGATTTGCAAAAAGCACCATACAAACAAACACAACTACTGTTAATGATTCAGCAATTTCAGGAATTGAATAATTATATTGCAGGCACTAAAAAATAAAATTTAAGGTGAAGGTCTACAAGAATTAACACTTTTTACCCAGCTGGTCCATAACTAGTTTTGAGAAATGGACTTACCATAAGAAAAAAATAGTTCTTTTTTAACTCGCCTTTACAGGATGTTTCATGATATAATAAATTAAAAACTTGAAATGATGAAAGGATTATTATCAAGGTAAGAAGTCTGAGGTGAACCAGCTGATGCTTTATTCAGATGAACGATCGGATTATGAGATTCTATCAAGAACAACTAATTTTTTCATGATCATGGTTACTTCAAGCAGTGGCTCATGATTCCCAATGAATCACAATGAAAACCCCTTCTCGATATGTGAGCTTTTTTCCATTGCATTTATTCATTTCATTAAATTATTAACGGATTGGAAATATTTCTTTGTTGATTCCTCGAGAGTTCATGGCAAATGATGTTTTCGCCTATACATTAGTCATTCGAAAATTAATTCCAAATTTGCAATCACTTGAAGAGGAAGTGCGAAAAACAATTTACGCAATCTCAATTAAAATTAAAAAATTTCCAGAAAGATCGATAGCGAAATAATATTTCATCACCTGCCAATACACATAATAAAATATATGTCACACTAGCAACCATTGCGAACAATGCAGTACATAAAAAGTTTGGTTCAATGTGAGTACTTGGTGGTACTTTGTGGAACTAATTTTATTTCATCATTCATTTGAGTGTTCATCAAATGAATGTTTATGGTTATGGCAATTCCATTATTGGTTGAATAACCGAGAAGAATGGATTTCCAAAGGTTATATTTCTTCAAATCAGAAAAACTACAAAATCATTGAATCGACATACACAACATATTTACCTCAGCATTCAAGGAAACATTGCCCAAGAAACAAGAAAAATAACTCAAAGTGCATAAGAAAATAGGTACAATTTGCAAGACATCAGGGTATCTGTGGAAGGGACTTCGGCTAAAAGAGAGGCTACATCAGGGAACTTATTTACTGGAAACGCGCGCAATATAGCTACATTAATTCCGAAATTTTTATGTCTTGTAACGATCACGACATGAGAGGCGCTCGCGTTTGCTGTGGAAAATATTTTTCAAGCTTACCTTCAATCAGCGCCACGCAACGTGCATTCCTAAATAAATTAAATATCTCCTCGGCCCCGCAGATAATGTTGCTGATTGTGAATCGAGCATGTTAAATAGACAAATACATGAGGATATAGATGCGGGCGATGTCTGCCATCAGCAGGATGGCGCCACAGTCCACATGACGCGTACGTCGAAGAGTCTTTGGCGAAAACACTAAGTTGCCAGCGCGCTCGCCTGATTAACACCTGTAGGACTTCTTGTTGTGTGGCTTCCTGAAATATCTCGTCTACATCGAACGTTTAAAGATCCTGGCCAAATTGAAAAACAAAATACCAGCTACTATCTTTTATCTGACTATTTTTTGGAAAGACTTCAAAACTCTATCTCATTCTATAACGAGGACGGAAGTCACATCAATGATAGTAATTCTAAAACATAATAAAAATATTTTATTGTCTTTTTATAATATAATTGAAAAAGGATTGAACTCAATCCTGGTACCTATTATTCGCGTTATCCAGCTTTAAAATGAAGAATATTGCCTGTTGCGCCTTGTAGAAGTGCACAACTGGTAGAGAGCCTGAGGTAAAATACAAACGCAGTATGCAATCTGTCAATCTGAAAAATATTTTTCAAATAATTTCATGAAGTCATTGAATAATTGACGGTTTTATTGTTTTTTCATTTTTACCACAAATAGTTTGGTTGGAAAACACAAATAAGGTACCTTCAAGTTACATGTTCAATCTCGTTGTTCAAGTCTCCAAGATGTGTTGGGAAAGTGTTGACAAAAAATCTCTTGGAATGACACTGACAAACATAAACTCTTAAATGTTCGATCGAAGGGAATTTTTCTCGGATGATTATTCTATTGAAGGATTCTATTCTATTTATTGAAGATTCAGAAGTTGATTGTCAAAGAAGAATAGAATCGTTCGGTGAATTTCATGGTAGGGACGAATATCAAATATCATTTCAAATGGCTTCAGGACAGCGCTTGTGGTTGCTCTTTATTACCTATTTCCACATATTCGAATTGAACCAAGAATTGCAAAGAATAAAAATTTGATGTTAGTACACTTTTGAAATGAACAATTATGTTTCACGAAAAGTCATCAGTGAAAGCGCTCTGCAATTATGTCATAAACTCGGAAATGTGCGCTTTATTCTTTTCTACGTAAATCCTCTATATCGTGAACGAAACGACACTGTTTTTGCATCATAAACAATTCTTTTTTCTAGCAACATCTAAAGTAGGCATCTGCACTCTCTCATGACCGAGGAAATAAAAAAACGCTCTCTAAATTATGAAATATAAATCAAATATGCATTGCTTGGAAAATTCAATGAAAACAGTTCAATCAAACATTATTGAGGATAAATATGGAAACACCTCTATAGTGCAAAAAACTAGGATTTTATGTTCTGTTGGTCGTTTGAGAGTATGGAAGGCGCTGAAAGCGTGCTCACTGAGATTTTCCATAGAGCCTAGTGTACCATATGAAGAGGTGGTTCTAAAAACACCACATTTATGGGCTCTTACTGTCTCGTCACTGAGATACAAGCATTTTCATGAAAATTGCTCTTTTCTTCGCGACGCAATGTAAGACGAACTACACGATATATTCTCTTCGTATTTGACACACGGGTTTTTTATTCGAGGTTCAAGGGTATCATTTATTAAATGCGAGGAAAATCCAGGTCCGGGTATACAAAAAATTAAGAATTGGAATTTTGAAAATGTGTTTCTTTATTTGAGAAGACCACAAAAAACTGAAGCATGTTTTTAAAATTTTTACGCGGACAGATTAACTGCACAATTTTTTATCGTAAAAGTGAAGATTTCGAGATCTTGGATTCCTAGAAGTGATTCGAAGTGACTTTTAATGATATACTAGCTGACCCGGCAGACTTCGTACTGCCTGAATGGATAAATAAAAAAAGCAACTTTAATATTATGATGAATTATTATGGCATAATACCTTGAAAGTGGACATAAAATTATCCTGTACAATTAGTCCAGTCCATGAGGGCGAAAATTAGGCATTACCTCCGAATTCTATCAAGATGCCTCGATTTTGATATAATTTTGTCTTCTACTCCTACCCTATGCTTATTTATGCTTATTATTTTTAAGAGGTGAAAACAACCCCTTCATCCAAAGTTAAAAATCTTGTTCTTACGTAAATCAAAGTAATTTTTTTGGCTCAGTAGCGTTTTATGAAGTTAAATGAAGGTCTTCATATACTTAAACAAAGTATAAACCACCACTTTTCAGCATAAAATGTGTAAAAATAGGTCTTTATTAATATAATTAATCATTCAATATACTGCTGGTTTTTTTTTGGGTTAGGGAACGTAGAATTAAGAAACCACTTCATGTGAAGGCCAAACGTTTCCCAAATTTATTTCTGCATCATCAAAAGAAACATCAGAAGATGAAAAACGTACAGATTCACACTTAATTATAAAAGTTATTCAACTAAATAAAAAGTTTTCACGAATAAAAACTGTGGATACAAACACATAAATATGTAAATGTATAACACTAAGTCGGCCATTTTGTTGGTGACAACATTTATAACTCAAGATTGGATGAACTGTTTGTTATGAATATAAAATACATAAAAACTCTGAACAATTTGATGAAATGGAAAAAAAAACTAGGAAATTATTTTTCTTCTTGCGAATAACGCCAGTAGGTGTCGCTACAGGATAATAATGTTTTCGTGAAAGTATTATATTTGATATTAAGTAGGTGAACTACATTTTCTAATAATATTAACGCATCTGAGTTATGTGTTATTACACCTATCTTCCTTCCGAACACTATGGAAAATTTTATGACGATGTGTTTTGAACAAATCTCCATTCTACTATTATATATGTTAACATTTACTGTATATTTTGAGTTGTCTAAACGGATGTTTTGGGGGCGCATTGATTCTTTTGTCTGGTGACTTCCGACAACCATTACCGGTAATTCCAAAATCGACGGCTGCCGATGAAATAAATGCTTGCCTAAAATCATCAACTTCAAATTTGGCTTGGTAATAAAGCTCCCAATTCAGTTGATTGCGGTTGGAATAGAACCAGTAGATATTTGCAGTCCACAAAAATGCAAAAAGCACCTGCATCACAACAATTTTTGAAAATGATTTTTTGTAACTGCAAAAATTGATGCAATGCGTCATGCACCTGCAGAAAACTGAGTTTTTTTTGTAACGCTACATGTGGGGAATGTGCAGGTCTTAACTGCCAAAACAGTTGTCCAATCTTTGGCAAAGATGAAGCAATAATTGCCAGTGGCGATAGCCACTCAGAATCAGATTATTTTTTTGACACAAAAAAGTATTAATTCTAATTCCACGTGAATAAAGTGATGAATAAATAAAATGTTTAAATGATATTTTCATTTTGTTATCTTGAACAGATAGGCGTTGCTTTCAAGGGTCGAAAAATAAAAATAACTAAAACTAACATTGATCCAAAATACGGTTATAAAATTGATTGAAATTAATTAATTATATTAATAGAGACCTATTTTTACACATTTCATGCTGAAAGGGGGTGGTTCATACAGTCTTGAAGTATATGAAGACCTTCATTAAACTTCATAAAACGCTACTGACGCCCAAAAATTACTTTGATTCACATTAGAACAAGTTTCTTTCAATTTTAGATAAAGGGATTGTTTTCATCCTCTAAAAATAATAATCATAAATCGGCATAGATTAGGAGTAGCAGACAAGTAAAGCTTATATCCTCTTGATAGAATTCGGAGGTTAGGCCTAATTCTTGCCGTCATTGACTGGACCAATTGTACAGGACAATTTTATCTCCACTTTCACTGATAGTTGCTTTATCATTTATTGATTGAGGCAGTATGAAGTCCGCCGGGTCAGCTAGTGTATATATAAAAATATTCTTATTATATCGAATACTCACATTCACAGTTGTGCTCTCTTTGGTCTAGGACATAATAATTTAAATTGCAGGATAACATATATAATACTTTAGAAAACAACAAACATTTCACGGAGAGAAAGCATTCAGAAGGATTAAATTCAACAAACCGAGCTGACATATGCATTTCCAAAATAAAAACGCAGAAACGATAATATGGTTCGAAACATTTCATGTATTCGTTCTTCTTAGTATATTAAACTATGAAGAAATCAGTCCATATATATGTCAGATCGTTTATTCGCAGAATTTGGATTATTTTTTATGCAGGTCATCTCCTGTAGTAATCTTTTCTCATAATTAGACTGTGATGCTAAAATTTTTGTTTCATCAAAGCTGAACTCATGTCCAGTCTCGTTTTTATGTTCAAGTAAGGCAGTTGATTTTTTTTTTAATTAAAAAATTTTTGCTATCGTTACGATGTTCATGAATTTTCTGTTTCGAATATATTTTTGTGGTGCAGGTGTTTTTTGCATTTTTGTGGGCTGCAAATGTCTATTGGTACTATTCCAACTGCAATTAACTGAATGAAGAGCCAAATTTGAAGGCAAGCATTTATTTCATCGGCAGCCGTCGATTTTGGAATTACCGGTAATGGTTGTCGGAAGTCACCAGACAAAAGAATCAATGCGCCCTCAAAACATCCATTTAGGCTACTCAAAATACATAGTAATTCTTTACATTGCCATCTAATGGCGATAATAATAGAATGGAGATTTGTTCAAAACATTTCGTCATAAAATTTTTAGTAGTGTTGGGAAGAAAGATAGGTGTAATAACACATGGACTCAGATGCGTTAATAATATTAGAAAATGTAGTTCACCGAATTAATATCAAATATAATACTTTTACGAAAACGCTATTAGCCGTAGCGACACCTACTGGCTTTATTCGCAAGAATAAAAGTTATTTCTCATTTTTTTTCCATTTCATAAAATTTTTCTGAGATTCAATGTATTCTATTGTAACCCCGTCATGGTAGAATAAAAAAAAAACTTTCATAACAAACAGTTCATCCAATCTTGAGTTATGAATGGTGTAACCAACAAAATGGCCCACTTAGTTCTATACATTGAGATTATCAGAACTATTGAATTCTTAATTTCTCAACTCTCCCAGTCACTACTTATTACAGTTTTTTTTTCTTTTTTTTAACTGCAGATCATTTCAATTTGAATTTTTCAAATATTTTTCTTCCAGTTGTCATTGCTGCAATTAAAATTGCACCAATGATATAAATTACTGCAATAAATGTATTAAATGGTTTTTAAGAGGTTTCAGTCCACTGTGGTTTAAAAGTCTTTTGTGTCCTCTACCAGAGCTGTTTTCAACACTGCGATTAATTATAAAGATTCATATTCAATAAGGATTGGCACCCCATCACTTTGACAAGAGACCATTGTTATTTGAAAAAATTCAGATCATATTCGTAGTTTAGAGATGTGTTGATTCAGAAAATGCCAGCTAAATTTTCAAATGAAGAATATACTGACATTAATTGGCCTTCAAGGTGCCCTGAGTGTTCAGTTCATTATAAAAATTAAAGAAGCTAGCCAGAAAATAAGGAAAAATTGGAATGCAATGCGGAAAGCAGTTCGGGATTTTCTGAAACGAGTGAGGACATGTTCAGACCAAAATGAAGCAGCTAATGTTATTTCTTGTTTCAGTTTGTATTCAAGTTCGTTTTGATAATTTTCTTATTTTAAAACCTAGAAATACGGACTGGAATGATCCGCAGTTATGAAAAAAACAATATAATAAGTAATTGCTAAGTAATGTTAATAAAATATTTTCAATGAAAACAGTAAATAATACTATTCATTACTCTATAAAAATCAATGAGATATTTTATTGAGAGTTAGATAGTATTAATTATAGAAGTTTTCTTTTCAACTAGACTGAACGAACTTATGAAAAGATTTGTCGATGGTGTTTGACTAAGCACATTCTAGAGGAGTGAAGTAAAAAGAGCACTTGTGAAACTACCCATAGAAGACAAAGGTTCATTATTAAAATTTAAAATTCCTGACTCAGAAACAAGAAAGAGGCGAATCTTTACGGTTAAAAATATTGGAGTACTCAATTTTTCATGATTCCACACATCATACGGTCATCTATTTCTATTCAATTTCTTACGGAAAATGCTGTAAGGGAGAGGTGGGCATGAGGAATATATTTCGAAAATAGTCTGCGATATTTCGCAGACTATTTTCGAAATATATTCCTCATGCCGAGTGTTTGAATTTATCAGATTATAGGTACAGGCCACAGTTTTCGTCGCATATTCAATTTTAGTTAATGGTGTTTTTTCTAAAGCCGAGGAATACATTGGAGAAAGCATTGATAATAAGATTGGAAACTTGACTTGAGTAAAGTTCAATAATTCATATTACAAATTGTCGAGGCAGTTATACGGGATGAACATACAAACATACATTTTCAAACTCATTAGACCTCTTTCAACGTCTCGAACTGTCAGAAAAAATTGAAAAATTGTACTTTTAATCAGGGCCGTCTTTAACATCTTTGAGGCCCTGGGCACATTAGGATTATGGGGCCCCTACCCAAAATACCACATACAAAATACAAATACAGGGGAATTCCCTACCGCCGGGTAGGTTTATTCACGACACACATAGACACGGTATGTTAATGCCGTGATATAATTTAATTATCAACTCGAGGGACTTTTTCCGATTTACGAAATTTCGGTACTCGAAAGGGAGAAGGGATTTTTTTGCCTGAAATCTCTTGTAGTGGCATATTCGCCTCCACCTATCGGGGGCCCACTTTATAAATCTATTATTCATGATGAGCTTTCCCTGAAGTTTTTCAAAGACAAATAATGAAAAAATTTTATGAAAATAATTTATATATTCAATAACAAAAAATTCTAAACCGAATAATGTAAGCTCTAATTTAAAAGTAACTAGAAATTACACCATTTCCAATTGTTATTCAAAAATAGTCAATTGACATTCAGAAAGCATCACTTGTATTTGAGATTATTTAATTGTATTTCAGAAAACGTAAAAGGTTATTCAGATTTGTCAATTGAATTTCAGAAAATATCAAATGAAAATCAATTGAGTGATCCGAAAAACATTTGATGGTTTCTGAAATTCAATTGACTAATTTGAAACTAAAGTAATCTGAAATACACTTGACGGTTTCTGAATTACACTTGGAAATGGTGCAGAAACATATCAATGAGGTAAGAATTTGAAAAAATTCGTTTAACAAAATTGCATTCACCTTTTTTAATTTGTTTGTGCAAACATATCCATCAACTTGTCGATGACCAAGCTTCTAGCCACTTCTTGTCCAAAGCTGAGTATGCTCAAAGGTCTGATAAACGTGTTTGCGACACGTTAAAGGAGAGTCCCGAAAAGCTTGACGGTATATTAAAAAACCCTTGAATAATAATAATAATAATAATAATAATAATAATAATAATAATAATAATGTTTTTTATTTCCTCTTAAAATTTACATTTATGGAAAAAGTCAAAATAGTAGTCATAATAAACAAGTATAGAAACAACAACTATATAGTATATTCATAACACACAAGTATAATGAACGTACAAAAAAATCAATAAATAAATTACTCGTCTTGTTGACAATTTAGACCTCAAGTCTTCCAATTTTCCCTCGAGAAGATCTCATTAACTTCATAAAAACATTTCGAAATCAAAAAGTGTGTGAGCCGAGATTTGAAAATGCCAGCAGTAGACGCACTCTTCACATCCGACGGCAACTGATTGTACACTTTCGGCCCCAAAAATTCCGTGTGCGTCCAATCCGCAAACGGCGCAGAGGACATCTTAATTCACCTCTTGAACGAGTTGAGTAATCGTGAAAATCGCTGTTAAGTTGAAATTGCGATTTATTCTTAAAGACGTAAACTGATATCACCAAAATATAAAGCGATGGTAAAGTAGGAATTTTCAATTGTTTGAAAATGGGTTTACAGGAACATTTACTGGATACCGCAACCATACTCCTTATCACTCTTTTCTGAGCAACAAAGACATCCCGGGCCGCCGACGACGATCCCCAAAAATAAAGTCCATATCTTAACTTTGAGTCTACGTGTGCGTAATGAATGGTTCGTAGCTGTTCAATCGTGAGGACACCTCTCAAGATTCGAATTAGATAGGAGGATGTATGGATTTTTGAGATAAAATCCAGACAGTGACTCTGCCAATTCAAGTGTTCATCCACCGTTAGGCCAAGAAACCTCACTGAATTCGCTTGATGGATAGGAGTGTCTCCCATACATATATTAAGCGAGTCATTAAAGGAGTTATTATAGTTGCAAAATCTGACGAAGTTAGTTTTCGATACATTACACATGGTGGAATTTTTATTGAACCACACTTGAAGTACACATATGTTCGAATTACATTCAGGCTCCATACATTGTTCTTTACCTCCGACTACCAGTGCAACATCGTCCGCATATATGGTAACATAACAATTTAGACTATCCCCAATATCGTTCATATATAAGAGGTACAGGACCGGGCCAAGGATAGATCCCTGTGGAACTCCCATATCAACAGGTAAAATGTCGAACGAGAAATCGCCCCTCACCCCGTTTATCCGCCCCGGCACCGTCACTAACTGTCTGCGACCCCCCAAGAAGCTCTCCAGCCAACTGAGAGGTACACCACGTATTCCCATCCTTTCAGCTTTGTGCAAGAATACAGAGTGCTGTATGCAATCAAACGTTGTGGTCTGATCACTGAAAATGCCTAACGGAATACAGGGTAGCACATTGAGTGATAATTCAAATTTCGAATTGGATTACTGGAAAACTCATATGTTTTTTTTATGATTCAGGAGTATTTCTCTGATTTTCAGGAATGATAATTGTACCTCCTTCATATGAGTTTTGTTCATTATATCATGGGAAAAATCTCTCGAACCGGCAAGTTCAATAGAATGAAATTATTTGGGCGTCATTTGATGCTTTAAGTTTGGCTTGGGGGCTCCTTTGGTGCCGAACCTCCCTGCACCGCGAGTTCTGCGGGGCCCTCTGATACGCCACTGATTTCTTGTCTTTTAGGGCTGTCTGATATTATGTAGTTAAATGGGGATTTCCTTGGATGCTTCCCAACGAATACAAGAATGTTTTATCGCTAACTACCCCAACAAATAACACAAGCTAATAATTGCTCTTATCTAGTATATGCAAGGGTCATAAAAATTGCAACCCCCGAGAACTTGTTGATAAAAGACTGGGAATTCCAATCAATTCGGAATTATTGTGAATGATCATTTCCGCCTTTTTACCTGAAGGTAATTTAAGTACGCGAAAGGGAATTTTGAAAGAAAGAACCGTTTAGGTCTTTTCGAAAAAATCAGTTCTATAATAATATAGGGTAATTTTCTATGAAATGGGGAGTTTCCAAACGTCATTGAGGAAATCTTCGATCCTTTCAATTCGGAACAAGTGCCCTAGGCGAAAGAGGGGCCTGCTTTTAATATTCATTCACCAAATTTGAATAATATTTGGAAATATGTGAACTCTTCGACTGTAGAAAAAATCTTGTGCGTAATTAAAGCCACATTCATTCTCGATTTCAAGAGATTGTCTGTTTCGATCGATAATATATTGAGCTTTTAATACACAAAAGATATTGTGTGATATTCACGACAGACGATATTTTGAAAACTTAAATCTCGAGAGAGAAACGTGGAGTTGTCAAAAAATATTCCTATATGTTACAAGACTTACAGAAAAGTCTTTAATACCTATTTACTTTTTTGTTTAAGTAAGATTTTTTCCAATTTTGACATATAAAGTGACACTTTTCAAAACTCATCGACGTTATGAAACGTCTTACTTTTCGTAACTAGTTACGAAAAGTAGAACTTTTCGCAACTGGTGATGAAATAGTATATTATTCGATGAGCACATAATGATTACTATAATTCACGAGGGTGAAGTTTGCGACACGAGCCGTCAGGCGAGTGTTGCAATTCACTCGAGTGAATAATAGTAATTATGTGCGAATAGAATACTATACTTTGTCCACGACTTCCTCCTTGAAATTCGAATTTATCTGCAATTTCAACAATGACAATAGTTATCAATAGCGTTGACACAATTTTGTGTGTTCACTGAAAATTCCAAGCTCACGATAAACGTCAAAATTTCACTTGACATCGATTATCATTGTAACTTAATAACAAAGAAAAATATTTCATGAATATAAATCAAACAACTTCTTCAATATAGCTAGTTTTTTACCTTCATTGCGAAATACTTTTCATCACATGCTTCAAAAATAATTTTTTTTATTTCTTGGCAAGAAAATACTCAAGCTTTTTTCGGCCGAAAGCCTTCTAATTTCCTTTTCAAGAGTGAACGCAGTTTTTTATAGTTTTCGATATCGATGCCGTCATCAGCATGGAATAATGTGACCACAATGTTCATGGCTTATAGTTAACTGTTAATTTCGAGAAATATGTCAATAAAACTGCCTCAGAAAATGATTGGATTTTTTTCGCTGCTCTCCAATCCATGAAGTTGTTGAACACTTTCAGGTAGATATATCTTGATTTTTTCGGCAAAAGGTTCAATGTTGTAATTTTTGCAACATCTCTTATTTCCGATGGAGTACACAACATTTCTTCATTACTTTCGATTTCCATAATGAATTCAAGAATAATTACAATTTATGAGACGCAATTTTTTGAACACTGACGTTTCAAATATTTTTCAATCTGTCAAACTAAATCGAATTTGAAACCTCATAGAAAACACATCATCTGGATCTATTCGCTACTTTTCCGCATCGCCAGATCGGTGTGGGGGTAAAACTCTTCGCCTTCCACGCGGTGGTCCCAGGTTCTAATCCAGGGCGAGTTTGGGATGGATTAATTATTTATATCAACTTTTTTCAAACCGTTTGATAATGACTTCGAACCTGTTGAATAATGACTCATTATTCAACACCTATTATACACGGGTTGTAAAATGACTATCATAATGTTTCTGAAAGCTCATTCGTAATGTACGGATTATAGGGTAGTCGTGGACAAAGTAAATTTCGCCATTAATTGTGAAAAACACAGAATCGTTGTGACACTAAACTACTTGAACTATGTACTTCCTTACTTCCTTCATGTATTACATATTATGAAGATCAATACATTTAATATTCAGGTAACTGTAACACGTGAATGGGAAAATTAATTATAAATATTAATTACACAATTTGAACAATTATTGATATTGACCCCAGCAGACAACGAAGTTTTTTGTATAGCATTAATTTGGGTATTTTCTTTGTGATTTTCTCCAAAAATGTTTGTCGCAATCTTCTGTTTATTAATTATGGAATTCTCCACGTAACCTTCCGTAACTGTATTGGACTTCCATCCTCCATGCTGTTTGATTCTCAGCAAATCAGCTCCAGAATCCGCAAGCAGAGTAGTGGATGACCGCCGAAAACAGTGACCAGTATACAAAGAAGGATTAGGCAACTTTAAAAACTGGGCGATAATTTTCGGAATATTTCCAAATGTGTTTATACCTACAGGTTGCACTTCACATCTTCCATTCAAATATTTCACAAAAAATCTGTCATGCTTAACATTTGATGGCCTTAGATTAACGTATTTTTTAACCATTTCGATGCAGTTCATACCGTCAAAAGCTCTAGCGGTTATAGCAAATTCTCGACATACTTTCGTCTTTGTGTTCGGAATGGTAACTTTAACAAATTCCTCCTGAAACACTACATTTTCTACGCGAAGAAAAGTTAATTCACCTTTTCGGCAAGCTCCAGCAACTCCAACGATCAATGCTACCTTATTCATTAAATGTTGCCCATCGGAAGCTTCTTTCAGAAAATGGGCAATGTTTTCTTTACTAAAAACTTTCGACTTTTCAGGTTGGTAACCTTCAGAATGTCGTTTTAAAAAAGCCACTAAATTTGTATATTTCTTGATATCAATATTTCTCTTCAAGCACAATTCGGTTCTTAACATCGAATATAAGCTCCATAAGGTCGAACTCTTCATTCCTTTTTTTTTCTTGAAAATACGCTAACAAAACTTTTTCGTTCAAATGAGTAATCCGTTTTTGTTCACACCATGAACAGAATTCGGCATAGGACAAATCATACTTGCTCCTCGACTTCTTAGGAATAATTGTAGATAACGCAGATTGAGCTGCTTCCTCGATGTCGCTCGGTACGTCGTTCTCTGAATCAGACATTGCTGTATATTTTCTTCTACTTTGAAACAATTTCAAGGAATTATTTGCGAATAAAGAAGCGATTATGATATTCCACCTTTTTGACAATCAAAATTACGAAATACGACACTGTCACTAACGATACTTCCATAGCAACGAAGTGAAAAATGAATATGTATCTCCGAATTCACTTGACGCTTGTAGGGACGTTTTGATAGTTTCAATTTGAATTCAAATAGTCACATCCTATTCAAAATTAGAAAAAATATTGTGTGAAATACGTTGGGAAACACTATTTTTCGTAACTCGCGTTCTTACGCTCATAACAGAAATTAATGCTTTTCCCAACAGGTTGCACAAATAACTATTTCCGTATTGATAGCTTTTTCATTTCTCAGAAATTTTATATTTTTGGAGCCAGAAAATTCACAACTAATTATTTTTGAAAAATTGTGGTATCTTTACTATTATTCGTTGAGGGCAAATGGTAAAAGATATCATATAAGTTATGTGTATTTCTTCCATAATTTATCCTATCAGCACGAAGTGTTACACTTAACGTGCAAATTCAGCGCATCATCAGTCGTAATCGACCTGTTGGAGATATTGGTCTACGAAGTCTCTGGGAACATTTTCACTCCAGGGCTTCACGATAACTTTTTCCGAAAAGGCTGATTTATATTTCCAATAACAAATAACGCATAGTAATAAATGTAATGGAAGAATAACTGTATAATGTATATTTATCAAGAACAGAACTGGGAGATACATCCAGTCCTCCCATATTCGAGAATCTGACTTAGACATAATTTTCACATGAGTTATTGATTGAACGTAAAATGTTTATTGGCAGTAATAAAGGCAACTTAGAAGAAATATGGAAATGTCTAATTTGAAGATTTAATGATCGGTATTTACTGTTTCAAGCGTCATAAATTTTACTCGTTGTATGGATGGATCTTTACGATAACAAGAAATTATGTTACGAACTTTTTCTGAACTCTATTGTTTCAGAGCCTTTGCATTTATTTATCGAATTTTTAAAGATTTCGAATATTGCAATGCCTTCCGAGGATTAGGACGATAAAGTTCCAAATCAGACAACGAGCCTGACTATGCTGAGTCGTGATGTGGAGACCCATACAGATGATCTTCGTGGAACAAGCTTTTGTACTGAATTAGTTTTTGCTTGATCAAGTTTATCTTGAAGTCCAATTCATTTCGCTCTGAAAAATTATCGTTTTTGTACAGTCTTCTGTTTTAGTTTTTCTCTCTGGGACTTCTGGGAGGTAATTTATTTTTTATATAAACGGTTCTACAGCCACCTATTATTTTTCCATGCGCGCCTTTGAGATTAATAGACCCCTTCCTTTTTGTTGTAGTTTGGGATGAGTGGGGGTGATGGATTCGAAATTAATTGAGCACCTCTCATTTGTTTTCATCGCTGTCTCTTTTAGTGATCGACCAGGTTTGTACCTACACTGAATGGAAAGGTTATGCCAAGAGTAATCCAGATGTCAATAGTTAATGGAATTAAACTGAAAGTTTTATTTGAATAAGTATGTTCAGTCTGCAGTGAAATTTTTCCCCGAATACTGCTGTGTTGCATTTCCCGATATTTGCAGGATTTTTTTTCTTTGAAGTTTGTTTCCTGATAATAGAGAAAATGGCGCCGACTTGCGGTTTGTGTTCTTCTACGATAACTCGTTCGAGTAAATTTATTGCGTGCTCAAGCGACTCCTTGCACTTATTCCACCTATCATGTGCGATTATTAGTGGTGATCAACTAGAATTTCTGAACAAATCAGGAGAATTAAAGCATTGGAAGTGCATAACTTCTAACCTCCACAAATGGAAATTCCTTCAAATATCGGATTTTTTCTATCATCTTTTATAAAAAAAGTTAAGACATCAATTCAAGAGGATATCAGACATCATCCTCTGCGTGTGATTGATGATCTTCGCAATGAAGTCGTTAATGTAAAAAATGAAAATCTCAGACTTCAGCAGTAGAGACTCTTATTTATACAGGGGATTCCAAAGACGAACTCAGAATATGAGATTCGAAAGGGAAGAATTGAACATTTCTCGAATTTGGAAAATAAAGTGAAATCCACCAACACTTCATATGCATCAATAAATAAATAAGCCGGAACTTCCATATACAACACTAGTTAAAGAAAAGTTCAGACAATAATTCGATCAGAAGAAAACAGATAATCACAAACAATCTGATTCTGACGGTTTTACAACTGTTTAATCTCGTAAACCTAAACTAAGAAGAAAACGTAATGTTATCTTGGGTACAGCAAACGAAGAACAAAGCAAAATCAAGGCTGTAAAGCAATTCTCTCATATTCAACTTGGAACCTACATTAGAAGCTGAACAGGTGAACAAATTTCTGAATGCGGAGAAATTTGAGAATGCAAATTGTATTAAACTTTTATCGAATCGCCCACATGAATATTCGTCATTTAGAGTATACATTCAGAGGTCTTTGAGAGAGTCAAGGATCCGAATATCTGGCCGAAGGGTACTAGTAATTAATGGTTTTTTCTTTCGGCTCATGAAGCAGAAGGAAAAAGAATAACGCCGATAAAGAAAATCCAAGAAAATTCATGGAATACGTACCAGTTGTACAGGGTGGGCAAAATTGGTGATACCTGAACTAAAACCTCAGAACCGTGAGAGTTAGAGGAAAATGAATGACACGTTACGGTGGTCTTTTTTAGAGAAACTGATAATGCTATCAACTGCATTCCTCTATCTTCTTTTGTTTTGGAGTTATACGTCAAAATTGAAATTTTGACGATTTCAACTTTGACCATTATCTCCGTTTCTATTTGTGTTAGGATGTTGAAATGAAAATATAATGCAGGCACTTTTTTCATAGCAATCCAGTAGCGTACTTTGTTTTTTCCCAAGAGTTTTCCCCGCTGAGCTCAACATAAAGTTGTGTTTTTTCTTATGGAAACAATAGTTTGAAATGGCTTAGAAAGAATCGCCTTTTTTTCACTTTTCAGAAATACATCATACATCGCCCTCCGATTAATTTAAATATCATGAAAAATAAAGTTTGTATTTATTGGAAATTTTAATTATTGAGTATTAAGTAGGCTGAATCACGGAATAATATGTCTCTACGCATGGTGTAATTATTATTTCGCCATTGAATATTTGATTCAATTCTGCGTGGTTTGGAACAACTGTCCATTGTTAGAATTCAAAGTCATCAATGCCGGAAATATGGAAATGTTCGAAAACTACGTGTAATATGATATGTTAAAATGTTTCATTTTAGCGGCAATAACGATTTCGAATTGATAGTTTTTCTGAACAGATATCAAACCATGGAGAGTTGAATCGAATAATAATGACACCTTGCGTAGAGACATAATATTTTGTTATTCAGCCTACTTAATACTCAATTATTCAAATTTCACATACAAACTATATTTTTCAAGAAAATTGAATGAATCTGAGGGCGATGTATAATGAATGACATGTTTCTGAAAAGAGAAAAAATGGCGATTCTTTCTAAGCCATTTCAAACAATTGTTTCTATAAGAAAAAACACAAATTCATGTTATAGCTCAGCAAGTAAATCTATTGGGAAAAACCAAAGTACGCTACTGGATTGCTATGAAAAAAGTACCTGTATTCAACATCCTAGCACAAACAGAAACGGAGATAATGGCCAAAGTTGCAATCGTCAAAATTTCAATTTTGGCCTATAACTCAAAAACAAAAGAAGATAGAAGGATGCAGTTGATGGTATTATCAGTTTCTCTAAATAAAACCACCGTAACGTGTCATTCATTTTCCTCTATCTCTCATGGTTAAAAAGTTGTAGTTCAGGTATCACCAATTTTGCCCACCTGTACATATTAACCTGCAATCTATTGAAAATGTCTCATCACGGTTAGATGCACTTGTAAACAATCACAAATGTCATTTTCTCGTAGTGACAGAACATTGGAAATCTCTACAGGAATTAGATGGTATTTCTAATTATAAGTTGTTTTCATCTTTCTGCAGACGGAGGGGGCAACACGGTGGTAGTGCATTATACTGTAGATGTGATGTCTTCGTTTCTGCGAAGGAAGTTGTTGAGTTTGCGCGTCTCGGTACTGCTTAGCCCGGTCGTCCACTGCAAGCGTATTCAGGCGGCAACGCGCTCACGCGAAACAAGCGTTCGTAGCCGCTACAACACAGGCGGCAATGGGCTTCAGGGTTCGTCCACTGGCAGCGGCGACGGTTGCGGCTTCTTGCGTTCCATTCAGTGATATAACCAACAAAGACCATAGTTTGTCTTCGAAAATGACATCGTTCGTATTATTTTAGCATTGAGTGCAATATGTTTTGAATCCGGAGGACTTCTACATTCTAGAGTCAAGTTATTTAGTCAAAAGACGACGGAAACACAGAGGTCCTGCCGTTATTGGATGCACCCCATTTTCAGAACCAGAAAATCCTTGGGAGAATTCAAACATCTCCAAAATCAATGATTGGAAAAATATCCTGAGCGATTTTTCAATTCCTATGGGAAGAAGCAAAAAATATTTCTGAATGTATTTGAGAAACGATAAAATTTCATTGGGGCAACACTTCGAACTTTCAAGCTTTCTAACGTTTCGGACTTTATATCAGACAATTTCTCAACATGAACTTTACGTAATATTGAGAATTATTGATTTCCCAATTGACATTCACCAATCCATGATGATCATAGATTAATATTAATAACTATGATGGTGAAATTGCTACTTCATTTCAAAATTCCCTGAAATCAGTTCCATTTTCAACAAATCATTCCAAATACGATCCACACCCACCGAACAATTTGACAGATTATCTTTCTTTTATAACTGTCAGGTTCCATCATTAGATTTTTCGTGTTATTCCAATCCATCATGTGATCGCCTATTGGAAGTCACATGATCGCGATCTACCAATATCTCTACATTTTATGTTATTCTAATTTTCTAATTTCGAAAGGTGTTGATGTTTCTCGTGTAGGTATAGGTTTTTCCATAAATACAAGGAATATTGTAAATACAATTTCTTATTTGAAGATTTAGTTTTTGTAAGTTTAGATCTTAAATCATGTCGTATTGAAAACGGTTCTCATATTGAATTTAGAACCAATTCTTTGAATTTTTCCTGAAAGTCCAAATTAAATGACATTGTTTATTCTTGACGGTTTCTTGTTGGTCCCTAATTATCATTATACTCTCCAAATTTGAAATAATTTTTCAAATGAAATTCGTTGGATATTTCTTATCCTCAAGAATACTTTTAATGAAATTAATTTAATTATTTCTTATTTCATTTGTAGATGAAATTAAATGAGCCCCACCGTTAAGTGTTTTTAAAATACCACTCTTTTGACTGATTTGAATATATATTTAGATATCGATTGTTGTGTGACTTTTTTTCTGAAACCACTTGATTCTTCTTTGCCATGTTGTCAAATCACGAAAACATCATCGGCATAACGTCATCAAGTCTTTAGGCATTGCTCCACAGACTTTTCATCACACAAAATTTGACATCAAGATTTCCTTGAATTTCATTCATATATGAGTGGGATCATTTAATTCATCTACAACTGAAAAAAGAAAAAATGAAATTAATTTCATTAAAGATAGTTTTGAGGAGGATCCATGTCCAACGAATTCCATACGAATTTCTCTACGCGGAAAGGATTTTACTTCGTAAATAGAGCCAGTGCTTCTAGCGTTCGAGCGTACACGCGCTACAGATCCCATTTCAGGCGGATCAAGCGGCGAAGCTCGTAGCCGCTCGTGTACGCCCGCTAGAAGTCGCCTGTACTGGACGCAGCTGCATTGGAATACATTGCTTGGGATCTGTAGCAACTTGCCGCACGTATACGCTCGTTTCGCGAGAGCCATAAATCGCTCGAAAACGCTTGCAGTGGACGACCGGGCTTATTCCTTTGAATGCTCTGCTATGAAAGTTAACGTTAAGAGTGATAAGGTAATATTTATATTTTCAATTCATAGACCAAATCATCCATCCAGATCAGATTTCAGTGTTTTCTTCGAGAGGTTCAATTCATTTCTGCAGAAATTAAATGATATGAATGTTCTGTACTTTATTGAAGGTGATTTATAAAGAAAAATTTGTTGATTTTTTGGATTCTTTTGGTGCTAAACTATGTGTTCATCATGTCGCGTATACCTGGGTTGAGTTGCTCCCAATGTTTTAATAAAATTGATAGGTATTATGAAGCTATTGATTGTCAAGTGTGCATAAAAAGTTTTCATATAAAGTGCTCGAACATTCCTATTGAGAATTACTACAAAATGCGTGAATATGGAACGATGTATGAGTGGAAGTGTGAAAATTGTGAATCAACTTCCGTTTTTTCCATGATTCAACACCTCAGTTACAAGATAACTCAAAGGATCAAACAAATGAATTTGTTTCTATTGTTCAACTTGAAGTCGAAAAGGCACTAGCACCACTTATTTCTGAAGTATTCAACTTGAAAGATTTAGTGGTAGCACAAAATGAACAAATTGATTCGCTTAGCGATAAAATACATCATATGCAAGGAATTAAAAACTCCAACACAACACAAACAGCTGATCGGAGGTTACAACGGTCTCCCCCGGTCGATAAGGAAACGGAACATATGAAGGGAATTCCACCAGATTTGAGTGCTACAATTAATAGTTCCTCAACGAAAAATGCAGTTCTGAAGACTCCTGCCCAGGAGAGTTCTGCTGTGACTGACGACTTGGTGGTGTTTCTTCTGAATGGACTGTAGTTGAGAATATAGGAAAAAGTCCAATAGCAAAAATCAAGAAATAACTAAAAGTAAAAACAAGCAATTAACATCTACTGCTCTCAAACAGGGTAAATGTATCAAGCCAATCACTGGTTCATCTAGTTCCACTGCTCTACAAAGTGCTCCAAGAAAACGATTATCACATATCCACATTTCTAGACTTAGCCCCTCTACATCTGTTGAAGATATCACTACAAATTTTACATAGGAACATTTGAAATCCAAGCAGCCTGATATATACTCATCATTTAATAACTTTTCCTTCTGAGTATGAAACCAAACTTATGGATCCAGAGCTCTGGCCAGAAGGTATAATGTTCAATAAATTTTTTTTCAGACGAAGAATAGTGAATCACAATGTCACTTAGATTATACATATGATGGTAACTCTGAATCTTCTTTACACCAGTACCACAATGAGGAGGTGGAAACATTGGGACTTTTACAATTAAACGTACAAAGTCTCTCAAATAAACTAAACAATCTGGAGTTATTCCTTAGTTCTTCAGATCCCGATTGTGTTAGCATCGTGAGACACTGGTACTCATCGGATCATATTGAGTATATGACTTTATCTGGTTATCAGATCGCTTCATTTTACTGTAGGCCTGATCGCGAACATGGAGGCTGTGCTTTGTATGTTAAATCCGGGTACAAGGTGCAACGGCTGAATGTTGATAGGTTCTCTGTTGAGATGCATTGTGAATTATGTGTCATTAAGATGAAGACGAAAAAAACTACCTACTGTATATTGAGTGATTATTGACCTCCGTCGGGTTATATTCCTCTATTTTTGAAAACATTAGAATTTGTTATTCTATTTGTGATTCTATTTCAGATATTTTGTTTTTGTGTGGTGATCTGAATATCGACTTCCTTTCAATTAACGACTCTTGTAAAAATCTTCTTGATGAACTTTTTAATTCTTTTGGTTTATTAGAGTGTTCCTTGGAACCTAGGAGAGTCTTCACTAATAAACAGGGGAAAACTTCGTCTAGCAAGGTTGACTATATGACTGCTAATGCTGGCAGGATGAGCATTTTTGTATCTGTACGCGAACCCTTCATTAGTGACCATAAAACTCTCATTCTCGACTATCTTTGTCATGAAAAACTTGAAATTGAAAAGAATTTTATAACCTTCAGAATGACAGCCCAATCGAATTCAGATAACCTGTCCTCCATGATTTCCAATGCTGACTTTCAAGTATTGTACGCCCATGATACAGTCGACACTAGATTTCAGAGGTTCTTAGATGTATTAACCTCTTCGGTTGAGGACATTACCTTCTTCTCAATGTCGCCCGAAATGGGTAGGTTTCTGAATACGTGAAGCGAGAGACCATTTGAGAAATCTTTACTGGCTTTCTAGGAACTTGAAATCTCAAGAGGCTGTGGTTAATTATAAGAAAGCTAAAAAAGCATACAATCAATTCCTGAAGACTTCAAAACATATTTACAACGAAAAAATTCTTTCTGAGTCAACCAATCCCAACAAAACTTAACCCTTCGTTAGTCGCGCGGTATTTCCTAACGCGTTTAGTCGCGTGGATTACATACGTAATCCAAAATTATTTGTCATGAAATCACATACTGAGACAACAATCATTGGCTGAATTAGAAATTCAGTTTGGCTGATGTATCTGTTTCAATGATGAATAATTTTTTTCATGAAAATGTTCAAGGATATCACTGTGTGAATTGGAAAGCAAAAGAATTACGTTTTCTATAGTTTTATTCGGTCTTTTACATTTTGGTCATCAAACAAAAAAACAATAACCTATAGCTAAAAAAAAAACAGGTATTCTGAAAAAGAAAGATATCAAATATTAAAAATAAAATTCATTACATCCAATGGAAGTGATCATGTTCATAGAAAATTCTTACAAATATGATGATTTCTTCAACCATCCAAACATTCAGTGCAAATATCTACTGCATGTTGCTTGCAAGCGTGTCTTTTGCATTTCACGCAGACTTTTCTTGTCGATTTGTTACGACTTCTAGGACATATATTACATCGTCTAACATGATTTTCTTGCATTGGTAGAGGTGGTGGGGGTAATGTCGCTTCGAGTCCAAGAAGGGAGCGCGCTCGTCTTCTGAGTTCGGTAGGTAAGCTGGTCACATTCGACCTGGCCACTATTTGCGGCTTGATGAGTTCCCAAGCAAACTTTTCGATAAAATCACTTCTTACATTTTTTTCCATAGGATGGTTTGCTTTGAAAATGCACAGGGCATTTATTCCAGCTATGTTCAGCAGATTGTAAAAAACCACCATCGGCCAACGTCGTGTATTTCTAGCAACGTTGTATTTTTGGCAGAGTTGGTCCACTAAGTCGACACCAATTTTGGTGTGGTTATAAAATGTCACTATTTCGGGTTTTCTTTTATCTCCTGATTCCAGATCGATCGCATCATCATGGTGCATTGAAGATACTAAAATTACAGATTTGTTTTTTTTTGGGCAAAATGAAACCATCGTAATATTCTCCTGAAATCCAAAAACTGAGGAATTTTCTTCTTTTCTTTTATTAGGTAGGAACTCCACGGGAATCTCACGCTTATTCTTGCGCAAAGTACCAACATAAGTTAACCTTTTTTGTAGCAACTTATTTGTCAGTGGGATACTACTGAACCAATTATCACCTGTTATGTTACGATTAGTTCCTTCTACTGGGTGCACTAATCGTAATACAATATCCTCAGCAGAATTACTCAATTTATATGGACCATCCGGCTGAGTTCCAACATATGTCTCGAGATTCAATGTATAGGACGTCTTGGCATCAACCAGAGCGAAAGTCTTGATTCCATATTTCGCTGGCTTGTTTGGAATATACTGCTTGAATGGGCAACGTCCTCTAAAAGCCAGCAATTGTTCGTCGACAGTGACAAATTCGCTAGGAATGAAATTATTCTGGAAATTAGCTAGGAAAATTTCGAATACTTCCCGAATGGGTGCTAATTTATCAAATTCTTTCCTTTCTTTTCGGGTTCTAATATCGTCGAATCTCAGACAACGTATAAGGAATCGGAATCGTGTTTCGCTCATAGCTAGGTAACAAGATTCAACTCCATTTCCTTTTGAATTATCCCAAATTTTGTGAGCGTTCTTTCGTAAACTTCTCAAAATCCCAATCAAGAACATGATTCCTATCAAAGCTTTGATTTCTGTTTCGTCAGTTTTTCTAGCATCTCGGTCTCTGTCAAATTTATATTTTATCTCCTCAATATATGTATTCGTTGAAGTCACCAATATTCGAATTACAGCATCACTTACAAAAAGTTTTATGCACTCGATTTCTGATGTTGCATTGCGCGCTTCACGTTTCGGTCCAGGAAAATGTCTAATGATATTATGAGAACGCAATCGCACTTGTTTATTGCTGCATTTTTTCCTCCACTTAGTGTTTTTATCCTTTCCTATATAATACTCCCCACTTTCATCATGCTTACCATCACTTTGTAAAAAACATTCACTTTCATTTTCTTCTTGTTCTACTTCTTGTTCTGAGGTTGAATCATGATCATTTTGCTCCACTATGTCTTCATTTTCGTCCACTTCATTTTCCTCATTCTCATCGAATGCACTTTCCTCCCCACTGGATATTTCATTATACCATTTTAGCCAAAACGCTGGATCCGTGCTTGTTTCTACTCGCCTCTTCTTAGGGTCAGACATAATATATTCCTGAAATATTGATATTCATAGGATAATGATGTAAGAGAACCTATATCTGCACTCGTAATGTTTCAATGATGCGAAAAAAACAATACATACCAAATTTATGAAAACGCGAGTACTTCGAAGAAACGAAACTCAGTTAGTCGCGCGGATTACAATGGTAATCCAGACGTGTTTAGACGCTCCTAACTTTCAGCAACAATATACCCCACCGCTAATTGAATACTGAATCGCTAGAATAAGATGTAATTGACAGCTACTGAGGGCCACGCCTATATAACCAATGAAACAAGGAGGATATCGCTGTTGGAATAGTGGTGGATTACAATCGTAATCCTTGTTTCATTGGACCCTTGTGAATATAGAATTGGGTACCACGAATCTAAGTAGTATAAATGGTATTACGCTTACTGTTAATGAACAGCCTATCCCGATACGGTCGCTGACGCATTTGGTAGTTATTTCTCTACCATGGGTGAGCTCGCATTGCGGGGTGAATATGGAAGTTTAGTTTCGAACTCATACACCACCCAAAAGTTGGTCGACTCGAATTTCTACTTTTTTCCTGTTGTTCCCGAGGAAATCATATATGTGGTCTCACATTTGGAAAATTGTGGTGAGTCTGGGCCTGATAATATTTCTCCTAAGGTGCTCAAGTATATATCTCCTCTCATTGCGGAGCAATTTTCAAATTTGATCAATTTCTCTATTCCATGGGTAAATTTCCATCAGTGTTGAAACAAGCCATTGTGAAACCAGTCCAAAAAAAAAAAGTAGTATTGATGACTTGGAGAATTATCATCCAATATCTTTATTGAGTTTGTTATCCAAGGTAATCGAGAGGATAGTCTGCCGTCGAATGTATGATTATCTTTCAAAATTTTCCATCCTAACAAGTAGTCAGCACGGCTTTAGAGCTGGAAGATCCACTCAGAGTGCGTGCTGTGAGTTTCTCGAGTTCGTTTATTCCTCTCTAGATGATGGAGATCGAGTCGCTGAAGTGTTTTTCGATTTAACTCGCGGTTTTGTTCGCCTTCAGCCAGATTTTCTTATTTCGAAAATGTATCAGATGGGTTTTCGAGGAGTGTTTCTAGACTGGGTTCTCAGTTTTCTCTCTGACCGGTCTATGGTGTTTAAGCTGGATGGCTCCCATTCCCGAAGATATTGTCCCAAGATGGGTGACCCCCAGGGTTCAGTATTGGGGCCACTTGTTTTTCTACTGTTCATTAACAAGCTTTCTCAGTATATTGTTTCTTGCATTTTAGTTCTCTTTGCGGATGATACGTTCTTGGCTATAAAAGATCGTAATCTTGACGAGCTGAGAGGGATCTGCAAAACTCTCATCAAAAGATTTAATGTATGGTGCCAAAGAAACTCCTTGATTGTGAATTTGGCTAAAACCAAGATCATCAAGTTTCAGGTTAGGGAAGGTCTTGATTTCACAGTTACCCTTTCTAACTTTAGCCTCATGCCATCGGAGTGTGTCAGTTTTCTGGAATTCGCGTTGAAAGTAGGTTAAGATGGTCCTACCACGTAGACCACGTATGTAGTAAAATCAGTAAAAGCTATTTCTCGCCTGAAGAGTTCATTATCAGTGGATTCTCTCGTTGGTGTGTATTTTAGCTGTGTGAATAGTCACCTCTGCTACAACGTGGTACTGTGGGGTTCATCCCCCAGATGTGGGTCGTGTATTTGTTGCACAAAAAAGAATGCTTTGTCTCATTTTCAGCCTGAGGCCTCGAGACTTATGCCACCCTATATTCAAGTAAAATAAAATACTGACATTTCCGTCGATAAACAACTTGAATTGTCTTATTTATGTTCATCAAAATTTGAAAAAACTTGAAACATGTACAGAGTTTCATGACTATAATACCAGGCATGGGGATATACAGTAGAATTCGCTTATAATGACATCGGCGGGAAATGAAAAAATTCGTCATAATAACCGGAAGTCATAATAACCGGAAGTCGTAATAACCGGATGGTTTTGTTTTTGGATTCAGTTTAAGAAAAGAACGACAAATTCAGTTTTTCCTTTTTGAAAAAAATTTAAAAAAGAGTTTTTCTTACAAAAAAAATTAAATATAAAGAACATTTTCAATTTTTTTCGAAAAAAAATATGCAATTTCAGTTTGCGTCCGTTTTTTTTTTCGTCTTGAAATAACAGCTTCTCACGCCATTGTACAATTCAAACAAGCCTTCAATGAATGTCATTTTGTCCACAAAACACCAATTATGTGTTCAAGGATCTGCATTATACTAAAAAGCATGTCGGCACGCGTATGTCTCGTATCGTATCAAACCTCACAGCATTAAAAAGGGTGGGGTTGCTCGAGAAAACTATCGAGCGGTCAGTATAACCGGAAAAGTTTTCGAAAAATCATGTTGTTGTATCTGAAATCATGTCATTGCAAGCGACATGTCATAATAAGCGGAGTCATTAAATCTGGACACTGTTCTAAGGAGTTTTGAATGAAACCAAACTTAACAAGGCAATTGCGTCATGATAAGCGATTGGTCAGTATAGCCGGTGTCATAATAAACGGATTCTACTGTATTATGTATTCCCAAGCATAATACTTAAAAGTATGAGTCGTCACTCTCCTTCACGGGAATTAAATTGTATAATCACTTTCCTAAACATTTAAAGGGATTTGGTGATGGACGATATAAGAAGGCAGTTAAATCACTCTTAATTGAAAAGAGTTTTTATAGTATTCAAGAGTTTTCTGCTATTTTTGAAACATATATGAATTCAAAATAGTAATCATCGAAATGAATACCATTTTCAATTGCCAGGCTCAGAGATCTTTTATCATGATGATTACTATTTTGAATTCATCTATGTTTCAAAAATGTTCTCGATGTGGCCTCCGTGAAGGCAAAGAATTTTCTTTTTCTTAAAAGTTTTTTGCTAGTTCTATAATTTGAGTCATTTTAAACGCTAATAATTTTTTATATCATTATATTTCAACTATGTTCTTTTTGTATTGCTATTATGTTGTATTATTTCATTTTTCTCTCAATGACTATTCCTATACATTACATAATGTCTTAAAGGAGGAATACAATATTATTATTATCATTATTAAACTGACAATATCTGAACCTACAGGAAAATATTCAGGATCCGACTCTTGCTTGGACAATATAATTACTATCTGTGAAATTATGAAGCACACATGAAATGGAAGCCCAACAAGCACAAAAATATCTCCGAGATGTAGAAAGTAAGAGAATTCGAGACATTGAACATTGACTGGGAACTTCTCTTAACACATGAATATAACTCTCAAGGATTCACCAAGGTCCGTCGCAAGAGGATATCTTCAGGATACCCCTGAAATGTCACAAAAAGAACTTCTTCATCAGAGTTTATTTCATAGCTTTCTCTGCCTTTACGGAGGTCATATCGGAAAAACTTTTGAAACATATACATAGCGAAAGTTTTGATCATTTGAATTCTAAATCAATGCCAGGCTCACAAAAACTCGATCACGCAGGCGTCTTGGGTTGATGAACCAGATGGTGTCACTGGGAAAAGAGGAAAAGTAGTTCCCGTTTATTTCGTTAGTATCTTTCCGAAAAACCTTTCTGATGCAAACTCTTTTCTCCAAGAGTACTAGGAAGGCACTTTCGAGTAACACAATACAAATGGCGACATAAATTGTATTGTACAGGGTGGGCAAAATTGGTGAATCCTGAACTACAACTTTTCAACCGTGAGAGATAGAGGAAAATGAATGACACAATATGGTGGTCTTGTTTTAGAAAAACTGATAATGCCATCAACTGCATTCCTCTATCTTCTTTGGTCTTCGAGTTATAGGCCAAAATCGAAATTGGGGCGATTTCAACTTTGATCATTATCTCCCTTTCTGTTTGGGCTAAGATGTTGAAGGGAAAACATTATACAGGCACTTTTTTCATAGCAATCCAGTAGCGTATTTTGTTTTTTTCAAAAGGTTTCCTTGCTGAGCTATAACATAAAGTTGTGTTTTTTCTTATGGAAACAATAATTTGAAATGGATTAGAAAGAATCACCATTTTTTCCCGTTTCAGAAATATATCATACATCATACATCGCCCTCAAATTCATTCTGATATCATGAAAAATATAGTTTGTAATTGAAATTTGAATTATTGAGTATTAAGGAGGCTGAATTACAGAATAATAGGTATGTCTCTACGCATGGTGTAATTAATATTTTGCCATTGAATACTTGATTCGATTCTCCGCGGTTTGATCTCTGTTCAGAACAACTGTCAAAAACAGAAAAGAAAACAATCAAAAAAGCAGAATATATAAGATTACCTGCGAGAACTGCCCTGCCTTCTATATCGGGATGACGACCAGAGCAGCAAAAATCAGATTTAACGAACACATCAAAAATAGGCCCGCTTCTGCCATGGGAAATCATTTGATTGACAGTAAACATTCTGGTATGAAAAGAGTCTTCCGGGCTTATTGGCCGTGGTCCATTAGGAATAATTTCACCTAACGTTTCGCCTACAACTTCGGTAGGCATCTTCAGAGGATTCTCGGTCTAAGGTTGTACCTCGAACGCTGAATTTCTGACACTGGCGCGTTCGAACCGGAAACGTCATCTGCGCGCCGGTTTGTGGCGGGAAAAAGTGGCGCGTCTACGTGCGCGATGCTGATTGGCCCATCGCTCCCGCTTCGTGTCGGCGGGAGCGATGGGCCAATCAGCATCGCGCACGTAGACGCGCCACTTTTTCCCGCCACAAACCGGCGCGCAGATGACGTTTCCGGTTCGAACGCGCCAGTGTCAGAAATTCAGCGTTCGAGGTACAACCTTAGACCGAGAATCCTCTGAAGATGCCTACCGAAGTTGTAGGCGAAACGTTAGGTGAAATTATTCCTAATGGACCACGGCCAATAAGCCCGGAAGACTCTTTTCATACCAGTATATCCGGTCGTGAAAGCCTTAAACTATTCAGTAAACATTCTACCTCACTCTCCAATCTAAACTCTACTTCATCAAAATATTGATTTTAATAAGCTGACACTATTGGAAAAACTTGAAATTTTGAAGAGCAAGAACAATGACCATCTCCTTAACGATATAAAAGATTTCCCGACTCCTAATCTGTTCAAGTCGATTCGTCCCCTAACAACATAATTTTAACTTTCCGATGACCCCTGTACTCGTGTAAATTGTTCCTAAGATGACTGACAGCTGACGCAAATATTTCCACGCAAGACAGATTTGTACCTGTTTTTGTCATCATATTTTATGATTTGACTATTATTTTCAGCTGACCTGATAATGGCCTAGAGCCGAAATCGATCGTCAGAGAATATCATTGTTTTATCAAGTGTGTCTTTATTTCTCTCTTCTACCTGCATAATGTTTTCATTCGAACATCCTACCACAAATACAAACGGAGGTAATTGCCAAAGTTGAAATCGCCCAAATTTCAATTTTGTCCTATAACTCGAAAACAGAAGAAGATAGGCAGTTGATGGCATTATCAGCTTCTCTGAAAAAGACCACCGTAAATTGCCATTCATTCTCTCTATCTCTCACGGTTAAAAAGTTGTAGTTCAAGCATCACCAATTTTGCCCATCCTGTACAATTATGAGTTCGAATATTTATTATAGTCTCGAGGAATATTCTTATTTGTGTACTGATTTGTATGTCCGAAGAAAATAAAGATATTATTATTATTCTCATGTACGCAGGTTAGGTTGTCCGCATGTACTGTTGCCCTCGGGCGAACACATTAGTATGGAACAATGCAAGTTAATTGATAGTCACGAATGTATCTAATGTCAGAGAGAAAAATATATGAGATCACTCTAAAAATGTGGTTGATCTTCTAAATAACCCAAGACATTAAACGTGACGACGAGGATTATTATGAACTCAAAAGATACATTATATAAAATTAAAGTCCATCGAAATAAATTTTGTCGGGACGACACATGTGTGATTAAGATGGCGACACCTCAAACGGTGGGTCTGCAATTAGAATTCGATCCAAAAATGTATGATTGGACAGTGCAAATGAATCGTCTCGAATGTTTTTCGTGTCGAATAAAATAACAGACACAAATATCAAACATGCAATTCTGTTGAATGGATTGTCTCAAGAAGCATATATTCTTCTAGGAAATTTTTCTGTGCCAAGAAAGCCACAAGAAAACGGCTACGAGGAATATGCCAGTTTTATGCAGCAAGGAGATCTCCGAACGAGACCATTCAACTGGGCGGTGAAGCTACGCAGTTTGTGTGTAAAATGTGAGTTCGGTGAACAATTGAAATACGTTCTCCATGAAAAGTTCGTATACGGTTTGAATCTGGGAAAAATAATGGATAAAATGTTGAGCGAGTGTAGTGATACGACAACATTTGAAGAGGCGATCAGATTGGCTAAGGCAGCTGAAATTACATGGAAAAATCAAACTGCCGATCACTCATATATCAAAGAAGAACCTCGGGAAATCTAGCAGTTGCATGGGACTCCTCCGCGCAGAGGGGAACAACGTTGAGGAGGAAGCGCATTCCTATTCCCTTTGCTGAAGGGGTAAACAACCAGAAAGTAAATGTTTCTTTCAATGCAAGGAAGGACAATCAAGGTATTGTCATAATTATCGCACTAAATTTCATAATACGTCGAATTGTGGGCATAAAAAGAAACAAGTTTATATGTCTAACTCGAACAATCAAATGAAAATTGTGGCACAGAAGAATGTCCTATATTCATCTTAAAATCTTTCGAATCCAATGACAATAAGTTGTTTGTTTTAGAATAAGATTTTGGCGAGGCAGTTTCTTGTTTACCATATTCCATTTATAAATGATTATAAATGGTTTCTCCATGGCTACACAGGGGACTATTGCACCAAACTACTTTTCTCTTTGCACCCTCAATTCTGAATGCTTTTTGTGCAACGTAGTTTTTTATTAAAGTGAAAAGTGCAAAGTGGGAATTTGTAAAGTAATTTGACCCCATAGGCTTTAGGACCAAGTAATACCTACAAACCAAGAACTACTTGAAACATATCATCAATGATTTCAAAGTAGCCTATTATGAATGTTGGTATCGATGTCCTACTGTCCAGCATACTACTGGCGGATGCCACCAATTCTCAGGAACTGAGGGTAAAAAAAAACATGACGCTGTCACAAAGATCCATTCAAATCTACTAAGGTCACCCATCATGACTGCACTCAAGGTTCTGTTTAAGAACATGAGCTCTACAGATTCTGCGATTCAAAAAATCGCAAATAGAAAAATAACGCACAATAGAACAAACCGCATCGTACAACTTGAAGATGGAAAAGAGCAATACACACCGACGTGGCCATCGTGAATAACAAAAATTTACCATAAAAACATGCAGAATAATATCCGAATACAGAGCTTTTGAAGAAAAATTTAGCAGACAGTGGAAATTGAATAATATGAAAAACTTTCCTATGGTAATTTCTCCTACAGGCTAATAACTAAAATATTTTCAGAATATTTGAGACAGCTGCAATTCGGTATATTAATTTATTTTCTGCAAAATAGGGACTACAAACGTACTCTTTATTAAAAACTTTCAGAGAAATATAAAAAAATTAAATACTAACGATAAAACTAGAAATTGGAAAACGAAAATATTTTTCCTTCAAGCGGTCAATACATTTTTAATTTCACATTTGTAAAAATTCAAATAGATGTCGAAAAAACTGATTTAACTGCTGAAGAGGTTACAGACTTTTTGAGCTCTCATGAGTGGTGAGTTCAAGCCCAAGTCTGTCCTTCTATACTATATGCTAAACAATTCCCTTCGTCTGGTTAGCCTGCAGCATATATTAAAATTAATGAGGGATAACAACTGTGGCAAACCAATGTGATCATTCGAAATCTTGAAAACAAATAGCATATCTCGGCACTCCTACGATCAGTCAACCTTCGAACTCCTAATTGTCTCTGAAGAACCGAATAGTCACTGTTGAGGACAGGGATTTCCATCCTGCTCCCAAGATACCTCAAAAATCTATTTTGGATGCTCTACAACCTGTTGACGTGTATTTCATACATCGGACTCAAAACAACGGGAGCGTAGGACAGCGTACTCTCTATGAATACATACTACAGTGATGTTAAAGATTGAGTTTTCATAAAGTCCGTAGTGTTTCTCATAATGAAATTATATTGATCTACAAGATCATACAAGAAGCTCGGTACGGAGGTAGATTTGAAACGCGGAAAATGCAGAAAAGATTAGTGTTGATTGTTGATTACGACAGGAAGAACAGCACTAAAAGGCCGCGAGGTGCTGCCCGGACCCGACCACCACCATGAGCCCGAAAACCTGACAATAGCTCCACCAGAGCTTAAGCCTTATGATTTCTAATATATCTGGGATGAGTGAATGTTCCTCTGGAGAAGAGGCGCTATTGCTGTTACTTATTACTATTAGTGTATCATTTGATATGAAGAGAACTTGGGTTGTATGGTGGTATTAACCTTTCGCTGCTGGCGTGCGGACTCCGACTCCGCAGCTTTCCTAAACACTCAGTAATTTTGAAACCGCCCCCTTGTTTGTTTCTCCATCTTCAATACCTTCTCACAGTAGTAATATCTAAGTTGGATAAGATATCAGTAGCATTGTGGCAATCGTAAGAAAGTTATAAGCAAGAGTCCGCCTGTCACCAGTATAAACAAAGAACTCTGTGTATATACTGGCACTGAAAGCTTTGAAGAATAATTTTTCGATCAGATATGAAAGGACAGACCATTCAGAATCTATGTTATGATAGTTTGTTTTAGATTTGAAAAATTTGATTTTATGAATGCTAATACAAGTACGAGTGTATATTTATTTGAAATTATGAGTTGAGAGAAGAAGTGCGTGAGCTGAAACAGATTAGAGCTAGTGAGTCCAATGTTGTTCGTGCTCCTCTCGAAGCTTCGGTGCAGATGGTAGCTAATGAACAAATTATATTTGAAATGTTTGAGAGATCTAAACGATCTCAGAATATTATCATTCATGGCAGTGCTGAAGCTGGGATAAGTAAGCGAGATCAAATTGAGCAAGACACAGTCTTGGTAAAGGATATTTTGGAGGAATGTGATATCCCTAATACGGACGTGAAGCCAAGTAGGTTGGGGAAATTCGATCCTACAAAAGGACGTCCTCGTCCTATTAAGGTGGGTTTGTCATCATCTGATCTTGTTCCTCTCGTGCTACGTAGGTTCAAAAATATCAAATCTCAAGGAGAATTTCTGACTGTCTCTGTTTCCCCCGATAGAACTCCACAACAGATGGCTCTTTACAAGTATGTAAGAACTGAGCTGGATCGACGGCTAGCTGCTGGTGAGCATAATCTGAGAATAAGACACATCAATGGGGTTCCTACAATAGTTGATAATACATCGGAAAACTAAATCGTACCAACAGGTCTATTCCGTCGGGTGTTTCTGTTGAAGATAAATGTGTGTGTGTATCATTGTATTATCAGAATACTAAAGGACTCAATACTAAACTACCGCTATTTTTCAAGTCAATGTGTGAGCATAACTTTGACATAGTCTGCATAAGTGAGACCTGGCTCGGTGAGTCTGTTCTTGATGCCGAGATTGGACCGGCTGGTTACAGTATTGTGCGTTGCGACAAAGGGTTTCTAGAGGTTAACAGATCACGTGGTGGTGGTGTTTTGATTGCTTTTTCTGAGTGTGTGCGTTTCAGGATTCTTGATAATGCGTTTCTGAGGGATCTCGTTCCTTTGATTGATGTTGTTTTGTGTAAATGTTCTGCGCCCGCTCAGTTTGTTATTTGTGTGGTCTATGTACCGCCTGACGTATCCAACCTTGAGCTTGAGTTGTTCACATCTACCCTGGAGCTCAAATTTTTGAATGAAACTGTAGTCATTGTGGGTGACTTCAATGTACCCAGTTTCAAGGAGGGAGAACCTGGTTGTCCCAAGGCAATGATTTTACAACAATTCTGTAATGTTCTCAAGTTATATATATTCTATATATATAAATATATAATAATAAGAAAGGTTTAAAACCTTTCTTATTATTATAATTCTGGGAGTTACCACCTCAATTGTTATAAATATATATATATATATAAAATAATACATTAAATGTTGAAACAAAAAGTACCTAAGCTGAAACAACATAATGCAGTGTATAACTCTAATAACAGATTGCTTGACTTGGTACTGGTTGTCGGGATTTCTGATGTTGATGTTACGGGTTGTGACTGTCCCTTCGTCCCTGAGGATGCGCATCATCCTGCATTGAATATTGAGTTGCGACCATCATCTGGGAGACAATATATTAGTTTTCCTAGAGCAAGCTACATGTTTTTTAATTTCAAAAGGGTCAACTTCGATGAGTTGTTTTCATCAATTGATGATTTCAACTGGGATCAGTTACGGTCTTTTGATCGCGTTGATTATGCACTGGAGTATTTCTATGAGAAGTTGTATGAAATACTGAAGAGAAATGTACCATGCAGAACTTATACTGTTGAAGAACGTATTTTTCCTCCATGGTTTACTGTTGAGGTCAAGCGTAATATCCGTTTGAAGAACTTTTATCGATCTAAGTGGCTCTTGACTCATGATGTCAAATACAATGAGGAATTCAAAAGATTACGTGCAATTGTGAAGCGCGACATATCTTCGGCATATAGCGATTATATTTCAACTGTGCAGGACAATATTAGATCAGATCCAGCTGAGTTCTGGAAGTTCGTTCATCAGAGACAGGGATCTACAAGAATTCCGGGTGTGATGTACAGAGGTGAGGTTCAATGTGTGAGTCCGCAGGATGTTGTTAATATGTTTGCGGATCATTTTGCTGATGCGACGGAGGTTCGTGATCTTGGGGGGTACGAGAGCCCGACTTCGGATGGTGGACTTCCGTTGATTTCGGTGACGTCAGTTTCCGAGGAGGAGGTTCGTTTGATCATGTCAGGATTTCCGAATCGGTCTACTGCAGGGGATGATGGTATTCCGTCGTCTATATTAAGAGATTACAGTTCGGCATTCGCTAGGCCTTTATATCTCATCATAGATTTGAGTCTTAGAACATGTACCTTTCCTAAAAAGTGGAACCGAGCACGCGTTGTCCCCATCTTCAAGAAGGGAGATAAATCACAAATTCATAATCATAGACCCATGTCTGTTTTGTCCAACTTCGCAAAGGTCTATGAAGCGGTCCTGTACAGGAATATTTATTTCAACGTTCATTCCCACTTGTCAACCCGACAGCATGGATTTGTTGGAGGAAGATCTACAGTTACTAACCTGGCCACAATTTCACAGTACATTGTGGAGTGTTTGGATGATGGTGGACAGGTGGACGTGGTTTATACGGATTTATCTCGTGCGTTTGACAGTGTCGATCATGGTATACTTCTGGATAAGCTCTCTGGTTTTGGTTTCAGTCCGGCATATGTCAAGCTTATGAAATCTTATTTGCAGGAGAGAATTAATTTTGTGTTCTATAATGGATTCAGATCAGATGAATACGTACTTTCAAGTGGCGTACCACAGGGATCAAATTTGGGACCGTTACTATTCATCATTTATATTAATGATCTTCTAGACTCCCTGGGTTGTCCGGCCTTAGCATATGCCGATGATTTAAAGATATACCTGCGGATACGTGATACTTCGGACAATATGCGGCTTCAGTCGGAATTGCAGCTCATTTGTCATTGGTGTTCGATTAATAAATTGAAACTGAATATGGAGAAGTGCTTCAAGGTAACTTACTCTAGAAGGTTACAACCGTTGAACCATAATTATCACATTTCACGTCAATTCATCGTCGGTAAGGACCAAATTAGTGACCTTGGAGTTTTGTTTGACTCAACCTTCAGCTTCGTTCCTCATATAGAGAATTTGGGCGCATCAGCTGGCAGAACTTTGTGATTTGTGTTCAGAACCACAAGAGAGTTCAGTGATCTTTCAGTTCTCAGAAGTTTATATTTCGCTCTTGTAATGAGTAAAATAGAATATGCTAGTTTGATTTGGTTTCCCATATATCAGTGTCATCTTAAACCACTAGAACAAATCCATAGAAAATTCTTCAAATATATATTGTTTAAACAAACAGGAAGGTATCCTGAACGTGGAGCCGATCTATCCAACATCATGCATGATATGAAGATATCGTCATTACCAGTGAGACACGAGGTGCAGTGCGCCCGATTTGCTCAGAGGCTCTTGATTGGGAAAATAAATTCACCTTTTTTATTACCTAGGATGAGTTTGAGTGTCCCGCGGTTGGCTGCAAGAAGAGCGTTTACTTTTCATTTGCCAACACCAAATACGAACTTGCTTGAGAAGTCACCAGTTTATCGCATATCTAAGAGTGCTAATAGACTGAACATAAATGTTTTCAATTAAATTGAGATTATCTAGATGTATTTTTTCCTCTGTGAACCAATGTTTGATAGGATTTCTTCGTATGTAATTTTGTATTATTTCAGATGTATACATGTGTAACACTTCGCTATTTCAATTATATTACCCTGTAATTGGGATATTCCTGTTGGGTAAATGAAGGACTATTATTTTTATTATTATTTTATTATTTTTTCGAATGTAAAAGATATTATTCCTTTCTATTTTGTATAAAATTCATGTTGATGAAATATTTATTATATTTTCGTATTTAAATCCACTATATATTGAAAAGTTATAAGAAAAAAACATGCGAACTCTCAATCCGCCCTAATCGTCATGAATTGATATGATCGCCAGCCGCAGAAGGTTAATTGGTAAGCTTAGAACAAAGAAGTTTAGGCTTTCAAGAACATAAATATATAATGACATAACAAGAGTCTCCTGAGATTGTTGGTCGTGGTCTTTTTGAACGTTTTGCCTACATCTGCGGTAGGCATCTTCAGAGATTTCTTAGTCTAAGATTGCAACTCGACCGAGAAGTAGGTGATGTGTAGTAATGTGTTCGATGTCCATTGAATTATCGCTCCCAATCCATATCGATTTTCCTTGAGTCCTGTCTAAGACTGGCAAGGTGAACTAAACATCACGGCCTAATACTCTAGAAAAACTTTTGTAATGCCGTCATATTGAGAGGTCTAGGATAAAAAGGCTCTATAAAATCAGAAATATTAATAACATGAGCATACCACAAAAACTGTTGGTTGAAAAAAATGAATATCTTAGGCACTTTTTTACTTGAAATTTTCGAAATCGATAAAGATAACATCAAACACATAGGCATTTGATAGGCTTCTGGAACTTTGGATTGTCGATTAGGTTAGATCATATTCTTCCGAGTATTCTTAAATTATTTCACTCATCGTCATCCTCAGCTTTAAGGCCAGTTTTGGCATGTAAACCCGGTCTTCAGGCGGAAGTTGAATTTCAATTTTCGGTTGACGGGTTTATAATACCGGAACTTAATTATCATGACTTGACGCGCGGGGATTTTTCCACCTATCGATTTTTTCAATGAAAATAGGGTACATGATTTACTTTCGTATCTGACGCTCTCTTGAATAAATTCCAAACTCGCTTTTTGTGCTTTCTCATTGATAGCACTCAGTGGCAGATTTATAGATTTGCTGCCCGTAGGATATTCAATTTTTGCCGCCTGTAAATTTTGAAATCTTAGCCCTTAGCCACCAATCATATAAATTTTTTATCAATAAAATTCTAACTACATGATTTGTCCTCTATCATCCTTGTTACATCAACTTTTTATTTTCAAAGCAGATAATTATCAAAAAACATCATTTCAAGAGAAAATATCTCAATCATGTACTAATTTTGAAGTAGGATAATCTTACATGACAAATATACATTTGGCGAACGTTGATAAAAAATTTTTTATTAAACTCGCATTTCGATAACAATAAAGTAAATATATCTTTTTCTGATTGTTCATTAGTATTATATTAGTTACATCATGAAAACATTACAATACTACGTGGGTAATTCTTCACTCTCTTCCAGCAAGGGAAGCTTTCCTCACCTGAACAATTGGTCGCTGGTGTACAAAGAGCAGAGATTCTGTTCTCGTAGGAATGACGACAAAGTTTTTAATGATCCAGAAATTGGTTTAATTGAAATTCTTTCAGAAGGAAGATAGCTTTCGCCTCTTGATAAAAAATATGAAAATCTTATTTTTCATAATCAGGATGTTTAATGGGCAGCGGTTGTTGTGAGACATCATGGAATATATAGGTCTCACCTTCTTCAGATTGTGTTGTGTCGGGAAATATGTTTGAAGCTTCCGAGCTCAAATCACTGATTTTATTTTCACTTAAAAAAAACTGTCAATATTAACTATCTTTCGGATCATTTCTTCTTGCTTCTCTCTTCTGATTTTGCCAGGAATGTATTACGGAGGGGTTTTGAAATTTTTGGCATTTAACTTTAAAAGTGACGGGGAGTATGAGAGTCGCTTTCTGCAGCAAGTATTTGTTGTTTTTAAAAATTTACAATTTAAGTTTTAAGAACCCTTTGTTGCCGAACCGATTTTGATAAACAAATATTTGAAATAGGTAAGAATAAGAGGTACTGAAGGAGCAAAAAGAGCCCAATGAATACTTTCCTTAAATGTTTCCCTATATTCACCAAGAAAAAAATACGGGGCATTCCTGGTGCACTGTCGATTGAAGTGAGAACGAAGATTTATCTCTAATTTCTGAAATTCGTATTTTGTGAATGCATAATAATTTTTTTCATTATTTAGTCGAAATAAAATATTCATGAACCAAATTTGCCGCCCTAAGCTCCAGCCTACTCATATCAGCCTGCTGGTAAATCCAACACTGATAGCACTCATGCCTCACAAACAATTACTTTCATGACGCTGGTTCCTACACATTTTCCTAGGCGAACGTCTTTCAACACACCCAGATAGTTTCATCAAATCAAACACAGCAAAACGCCGTTTCTTATTTACCTGTGCATGCAACCATGAGGGCGCAAATGCGGTGGCGAAACTCCGGACCCCATATTGATTACCTCCTTCTGTAGATTAATCATATTGAAAGCTGCTTCGTCTGAAAGCTTAGTCAGCATTTTCCATCAAATCGCTGACAATCAAGAAATACGATGAAGTAGGGAATTTTATAGTGTGAGGTGCGAGGAGACATGTGTGTTTTTGTCTTTTAATCCCCCGAGATTTCCGAGACATTTAGAAGTTGGACATGCAGAATGGAAATACCAGAGAATACTGAAATAAACCTGAGATATTCGAACCAAAAAGCAGAGAGAAAGGAAATTCACGATGTAGGTATTCCCATGGACGACTGACCTGGATTCTTGTTATCTCGGGACAAGTGGAAGAATATAATTATCTCCCCAGTTGGAACCTATATCAATCTTTTCCTTCCTATGCACGGTGTTAATACTTTTTTTAACACCTCGAAAAGGTTCATTATTAACCCACATGTTACTGAAATTTTTTTTAAAGCAATTATAATTTTTTTCTATGGATTTTACTCATTTAATATCAAGGATTGAAAATAGTGAAGGGACTGTTGGATTCTGAAATATTTCCACCAATATCTTCTACACGAGGGTTGGTCCATATTGCCTCCTTGAATGCGATTGAGTTGCCAGGCAATACGGACGGCCATATCGATACACTGGGTGATCAATGGAAAAAAATGTTTTTTCTGTCACTGATACTCTCTATAAACTTATATTTTGATCTCCCCTATCTACACCTCCCATAGATATACATATTGTGCTTTTCGATTTGGTCGGGTCGGTCTGCTTTTTTTATTTCTCAGGGAAAATCGTTTTACGCAATTCAGTGGCAATACAGATGAAAAATTTGACTCATTTCTTGGAATAGGTTCAACTGATTCATGATTTTCAATATGACAGTTATCAAAAATCATTTCAGCTTTCGCGCTTAGTTGGTTACCAAGTAAGTTATTCATGGTTACAAAATCTTCATCTCCAGAATCACAATCTGTAACATCATAGTTCGCATTTTCTGGTGGAAAAATGACAATATCATCAGGAGGATAAGGTTGGCGGAATATATTTTCTATTTCATCTAATATTTCATGAAAGTTCAATAGTCTTCTGAAAATAAAATGAATTACTATCGGTAACCCTGTTGGTAATGCATATTACTACCGTCCTTTTAAAAGGACGGTTAAGTTTTCCACTTCCAAAATAAGACTGATTTACATGTCAATTTAAGATGTCTAAAATAATGAAATATCTTACATTAAACATTGATGACTTTGAATGGACATATTATCCAATTATACAAGATTCGTATGAAGATGAAGATAAAACAATATTATCATTACCTTCAAGCACTTGAATGTTTCCAATATTCAGACGTACACACCCAGATATGTCCAATGTCCTATATGTAGTACACCTCAAAATCGTCATTTGTTGGCTATGACCGGCGACATATCGCAAAAAAAAGCTTCCTTGGGGTAGTGTAGACATAGGCTTCGTAAATTACAATCTGGTGGTTGAATTTCTTATCATAATTCTCGCGAGACAAGAAGCTGAAAAGCAAGGTTTCTTGAAGTTGACTGAATTCAGCATCAGGTTTGTGAGCTGAATTGTTTTTGAAATTTTTTCAGTATAGGAGTAATGTTTATTGAATAAGATAACATAGTTTATTGCATACGCAACTGATATTTACAATGGAAATTGATTGAATAAAGCTGTGCCAAAGCAGTGTACTCTGTGCAGATGCAGATGTTTCAGAATTACTGAGTGTGGTCATTTGGCATTACCACGTAATAACTGAGCTGAAAATATATTCCCAAGTAAAAGACCGCTACAGTTGAAAAGTTTGGATGCATTTTAGCAAGATTTATTCATTGTCGCTAATGGGTTAACCCATTATATACTGGCGTTCCATATAAGGAAAAATGAATGAGTCTTGTTAAAATACATCCAAATTTTCAACAGTCGCGTTCCTTCACAGCTCATTTAGTACATGGTAGTGCCAAATGACCACACTCAGTAATTCTAAAACTTCTGCAACTCGTCCTAGAGCAGTTTGTATTGATCATTTTTACAGTTAAGCGTAGTTAACTTACTGTATTCCCTATATGGAACACTAGTCCCTTGGGATACAATTACTATGCTTAAGTTGTGTATGGGTTATTCGTTCAGAATTTTTCCGGTTTATTCGAGAGTTATGAGTTCTGGGACAATTTTGAGTCAATAAATGATGTGTCAATAGGATTGCCCGTGACTGTCCAATGACGAGTGTCAAGGAGATGAAGAAAAAAAGGGGTGAATTTGTTTATGCCCTATGTGTCCATGATGATGAGCTAATTGTGGTTGCCAGATGAATGAATACTTCAGTTATACCGTTCGTGTCGACTATACATACTCAGTTTGTGATCGAGATATTCTTGATAATGGAATATTTGTTACGACATTATTTGGGCTATTTCCATTATCTATATTGTTGGTATTTACCGACGTTTCGGAAAGCATTCGCCTGCCGTCATCAGGGTGTTGTTGGTCCTGTGAAGGACCGGTCTTTGCCAAACTTATTCCGTCTGGACTTGTGCGCTCCATACTATCCAATTATGATGTGGGGATTCAAACGCTAGCTGTCTGAGCTCGTATCCGAAACTCAACCCACTATGACAACCAGTCTACCGGAGTAGGGAATTCTTATTTAATTCAAGTTGTTTTGACACTTGGATAAAAATGTGATGAATAAATAATAAACATCAATGTCACACGAAGGCTGATGACAGAATTGACAGTACTTAATCTCACGTCAAGAATAAGAAGAAGAAGAAGAATAAGTCATAAATCAACTGTACTTATCTCTTGCGTAGTTGGTTTGCACATCATGGCGAATCAGCTCGCCGTCTCTGGAAATGAAGAATGTCTGGGTGCCCATACTGAGATCTGAATTGAGGCGGACGAGCTCGGCCCAAGGAAGCAATTAGTTCTGACATGAACCAATCCTGACCTAGCCTAACCCATGTGCAAACCAACTACGCAAGAAATAAGTCTTCTTCTTCCTCTCGAAGTGAGACTGAGTTCTGTCAATCCTGTCATCAGCTTTCTTGTGACATTGATGTTCATTATTTATTTATGACATTTATGTCCAAGTGTCAAAACAACTTGATATAAATGAGAATTCCCTACTCCGGTAGACTGGTAGTCAGAGTGGGTTGAGTTTAGAAGGTTACACTTCTGACAGCTCGTGTTTGAATCCCCACATCATAATTGGATAGTATGGACCACGCAAGTCCAGATGGAATAAGTTTGGCAAAGACCGGCTCTTCTCAGGACGAACAACACCCTGATGATGGCAGACGATTGCTTGCCGAAACATCAATAGAGATAATGCAAATAGCCCAAATAATGTCCTAGCATACACTCAGTTTAGTGCCTCTATTACGAAAAGGTACTCAGCGTCCGCAAAATCGAAGATAACCATAAAAAGACCTCTCTGTATAAGGCAGTACAACGAGTTCATGGAAGGTAGTGATTAGATGGAGGCAAACATGAATGTATATAGAATTGCCATAAGTGGTAAAAAGAGTGGTGGCCAATTTTCACATGGCTCATAGAGGTAGCTGTTCGAAATACTTGGGTGATGCACTGAAAAGTACCTAACCGAATTTCAAGACACAAATTGTACAAACCTACTTGAAGATTTCACCGAAATCAACAGTAGGTAAGGTCAATGAATTCTCAAATATTACCAGATATCTGCTAAGATGATAGAGATCTTTCGATTGAAAATGTTTCAAACATTAAAAGTAGGCGATGTGTAGCTCTTTTCACTCACAGTGACGTATATGCGATGTGGGACTATGCCTTGACCGCTTCGTATATTTTCATATGATAAAAGATCGAATGAAGTATTTATTAATAATAATAATAATAAATTTATTGATCCTTTTAGACATACAGTATGTATAGTACAAGTCAAGAAAACAAAGGAAAAAAATGTTCCCAATCAAAGTTGGAAATCATAATCACACAAATACTCTTTAACTTTCACCGCACATCTGAAACGCCGAAAATGTTCCCACTGCCATAGGCAGATGATTGAAAAATTTTATGCCCTGGTAATGTGGAGGATTTTCAACTTTAGAGGTCTCATGAATCGGAATATTCAGAGTTTCAGAATTCCTTGTGTCGTAATCGTGAAAACCAGTAATCATGAAAAAAATAATAAGAATAATAAACAAAATACCAAATACATCTCCCTTTTTTCTTCAGTTTTTTCCCGATATCTTGAAAAGTATTTTGACGAATGCAACGATTTATCTTACGAATGTTGTTCTGTCGTCAAAAAGGGGTCAGTTAAATCTATGAAAAAGGGTACCTGGGTCTTAAATATATATACTTGTGAATTGACAAAATATATTCGACTCTAAAACAATAATCAATGACATGAACTAACTTCAAATAAATTTCGAATTGTTGTCATCGGTGTCTGGATTTAAAAATATATGTGCAAATTTTCACTAGAAATGTATTCACAATTGAATACTCTATCGGATTCGTGAAGAAAAAAAAAGAAAAAAAAATTTTGAAAATTTTTTTCCATCAAGATTGGCGCATAACATTTGTTTTTCAAATTAGAAACTTTTTTTATGATTGCGTTGGATTGTACGAAGAAAATTGATGTGATGTTTCAACACCTTAATGCTCCTAAAATTAATAATTCTTGAGTTATTCAGGATTGTCTGATTTCATGTCGTATAGCGTCAAATTCATAGAATCTGTTTCATATCAACAATGACCTTGGTCTTAGGAGATAAATTATTCCAATAACTCACTAGTGACACACCTCTTTTCTGTATTCATTCATCATTGTTGATTTCGAACAGACTCCATGAATTTGACGATACGTACGACATAAAATCGGAAAATCCTGAATAACTCAAGAATTATTATCATCATTTTTCTTAACAGAATCCAGTCATAAAAAAATAGGATTCTAATTTGAAAAACGAAAGTTATTGGCCAATCTTGATCCCAATTTTTACCCGACATTTGGAACACCCTGTGACGAGTTTTTCAAAATTCTGAAAATGTACAATATTTCCACTAACTTCGACTGAAAAAGGGTGAAAACGGTTCGTGCTCAAGATATCTAGAATAGAAATAACAAACATAATACCGAATACTCTTATTTCCCTTTTTTCTTCAGGTTTTTCTTGATATTTTGGAAAGTATTTTGACGAATGCAACGATTTGATAACGACTGTATTCAGAAACGCATACTCTATTAAATTCAAAAACAAAAAAACAGAAAAAAGCTCGGTAGATAATGTCAAACAATATCATAATCCCAATTTTCAGATTTCAAATAGGTCCAGTTCTCCAGAAACGCCTGATAGGCTGTCGAACTTGGTACACCCTGTATACCAAAATATAATAGACACTGATCACACCATTAATTGATAACGAATCTTTTATTCGTGATAAAGCATAGAATGATTTATTCAATGTTTTGCAGAAATTGTCAATGTGTTCGGACCATCTTAGATTTTTGTCGAGATATAGACCAAGGAATGTAACACAAATACTAGATAAAATTGCTGTATCGAAACCGTTGATAGCAAATCTCGTATCTTTGTTCCTTAAATTGAAATAGATGCATTCAGTTTTACTATACAGTGGAAAACAATAGCGTTTTGCCGACACCAGTTAGCGGACCTATTCATAATGAGTTCGCATTTGACAGCGAGATTCTGGAAACAATCTGCTCTGATTACTATAGACGTATCATCCACATATAGAACTAGTCTGTCTGATTTTACATAATCAGGTAGGTCATTGATGATGAGTAGGAACAGAAGAGGTCCAAGAACTCCCCTCTGGGGCACTCCAATTTCAACGTCATATTTAGATGACCAGCAATCATCAATTTTAACCTGCATAGTTCTGTCAGCAGTGTAACCTTAAATCCCATATTGTACATCTTGGTTATTTTCCTGAAAACTTAATTTGGGTTTTCTCTCCCAGTCTCTGAAACAAGAAACAATGAGAAAAATTTTTTTAATAATATAAGAAAGGCCCCTGCGTAAAAATTTGAGCAAACAAAAAAAAATTATCACGATTCTACAAAGTTGAATGAAAATTAGTTATTGTCTGACGAAGGAGTCTGATTTAGACTCCGAAACAAATTCACTAATTTATACAGTGTTGCCAAATTTGGCATTGCTTAGCGCGTGCTTAACAAAGTCGTTTCTATTAGATATTTAAGGGCGACTTAGAAAAGTCTGTTTTAACCAGAAAACGGTGCAAGTGGGCATTATTGTTTTTTTTCTGAAAGCAGGAATCGTTATGACAGAGCATTCCGAATTGAAGCTATTTTCGAAGTCATTGTATTCGTAGTATTATCCTGAGAATGAAATGAAAAATATCATTCACTAGATCTTTAGAAGAAATAAACGCACAGCAACACAACCATTTTGATGACCTAACTTCATTCTTTCATGCCAGGTCATAGATACCCATAGATAGAATCTGACAATCTGGCAACACGCATTATGCCAATGTCCAGACGAAACAGACGAAACAGACGAGATTACAGACGAAATAAATTTTTTCGATAGAAATGCTCGGACAGGTCGATTTCTGTTTCGAGGGGGACAACTTAAGATATAGGTTACGGACACATAGCGCTTCAACCCTTGCTACTACAACCCCCACCCCCAATTTTTGAATAGGGAAGATGGGGTGAGTGATACCTCATTTGAAAGGTTTTTCACAAAAAAACACTACAAGTGCCATGAAAACACCACTTCAAGAATATTTCGAGAACTAATGCATAAAATGAAAAAACAATTACTGTGCTGAAATCAGTATAAAAATACCTTTCAAATGAGGTATCACTCACCCCATCTTCCCTATTCAAAAATTGAGGGTGAGGGTTGTAGTAGCAAGGGTTGAAGCGCTATGCGTCCGTAACCTACATCTTAAGTTGTTCCCCTCGAAACCGAAATCGACCTGTCCGAGCATTTCTATCGAAAAAATTTATTTCGTCTGTAATCTCGTCTGTTTCGTTTTCAAATGGCCACCCTGTATTTCGAGAACTAATGCATAAAATGAAAAAACAATTACTGTGCTTAAATCATCAGTATAAAAATACCTTCCAAATGAGGTATCACTCACCCCATCTTCCCTATTCAAAAATTGGGGGTGAGAGTTGTAGTAGCAAGGGTTGAAGCGCTATGCGTCCGTAACCTACATCTTAAGTTGTCCCCCTCGAAACAGAAATCGACCTGTCCGAGCATTTCTATCGAAAACATTTATTTCGTCTGTAATCTCGTCTGTTTCGGTTTCAAATGGCCACCCTGTATATACATTGTATATTCAGCTGCATTATTTTCAAGCTAACGGGCGCACTAACAGATGCACTTAAATACACTCGTTTCAATTGTTCGGTTTCATTTTCTTGCGTTGGTGAAAATTATGAACTTTGGACCTAATCAGTCAATTAGACTCTACTTTACTTTGTCTTATTCATCAATAGGAATGAGTACTTTGAAAGATTAATAAACTTCAGGAAAATGTCCTTTGAAGGTTTCACACCTGACATCTGAGAAATTATGAGAGAGGCATGCAGTTAAATCTTCAACGGTGGTGGTCGGTTTAAGATTCGTAACGTGGAGTGCTTTAAACTTCACGATTCCTTCAACTGCTGATGTTCCTTTGAAATTACCCACTATCAAAGGTCTGCAAGTACTCTTTTTGTATTTCTTGTAGGTGACCTTTTCCCATTTATCATTGTCATTGCCGTTAGTTTCGACGTCTCCAGTTGTCACTGTAAAATTGGTTGTTACTGGGTGCTTTTCATTACGCTCTCGTTTTTTACTTGGATTTACCGATTTGTTTATACATTCGTGCACCTTCTGTTCATTCATAGAACTGACAGTGGGTACTGTAATCTGATATCTTGGTGAAGATATGGATACTGTTGGAGTGTTCTTAATTTTCCTCTTCTTTTTATGATCGCTAGTTGCAGCTCGCCCAATAGGAAGATCGAATGGAGGAGTGTTATCGATTCTTGCTACTTGTTTATACGTTTTATCTTTCAGCTCCGATATTATGGCGTCTTTTTTATGATTTTCAGTTTCTAATACGGTTATTTTGTATTTCAAAGGCGCACAGTTTTTCATCAATAGGTTGTTTCTACTTTCGAGTTCCTCTATTAACTTCCATTTTATATCTTCTTGAGGAGAATTTTTATTAATGTTCATTGTCGATTCCACTTCACTGTTGTTAGCAGACAAAACGCTCGCGTCATCTTCCATTTTTCAGTGTTCGGAGAAAACACAATTTCTTGACCATATCATTTGAGAAACTTGTTACCACAACTATTATGGAATACACACTTTGTACCAATGTCGACAACAGTTCGTTTGCAATAAGCGCACTTAGAAGGGATAATCTTAAGAGCATCGTTAACACCGTCTTCACACGTTGAAGTCATCTCAGCGAATTATATTATTTACTGAATAGAAGTTATATCTCCAATCTAGTTTGCATTTTATACCTACACATATGGTCTAGTGTTCCATATATAGACGAGCTGGACTCGAAAATTGACCAAGTTGGTCATAGTGTTATCCCAAATAGAAATAGATCAACTTCATTTCATTTCTTGCAAATTGAAAATTCAGTCCCTAATGGGTTGTTGATAACACAATTCATGCTTGATTTGATTTTCATTATGAAATTCTACTTATAACGAATCATTTTCAAGTAACCTGTCAGTTCGTTGTTATTCAACATAAAGATTTGTTGATTCAAATATAGATGTTTGTGCTGTCTTCAGTATCAGTTAAACAGAAAACCGATAAGACGATAGCTTATGACCTGGAAGTAAAGAACATGTTATTATTTATCTGCAGCATTCAGACTACGTACAACTGCTCAGTGTCGAGTGAAATAGTTTGTTGCAATTATATATATATATATATATATATATATATATATATAATCATTATCCCAAATTACCTTTCGGTGTATGGGTTATCTTTACATTACAATTTCACAGTAAACATATGTTATTTTTCAATTATTATCTGAATAAACACTCTTAATGAATTCCTTCCAATGTTTTCTGTCCATTGCTAGCACTTTGGCCTCCTCCACACTTTTCCTTCTCCGGTTTACCTCTTTTTTAACGCTGTCCATCCATGTTAGATGTGGTCTTCCTCTTCTAGGTTTCGTCTCCACTTTTGCCTCCCAAATGCGTCTTACTTGTCTATTTATTTCCATCCGTTTGTTGCAATTATTACTTAAATTAATCATATTTTTCTTTTGTGGTTCGCGAATTTGAAAAATTGCATAAACGAAGATCAAGTAGACAGAACAAGAATATTCTGAAAATCACAGATTTGAAATAAGATTGAGTTCCTTAAATATCTCAGTTTTAAAATCCTTGATCAAGAGGAGAGGATTGTTCTTTTTCCGTCTATACTGAAATTCAATGATTGAAAGCTTAATGCAAATAAAATTATGGGCAATAGTTCTCAATTCATCTATCAAAAGTCATTCGAGTGAGAAACATCGTTTTATTATACAAAACGGAATTTTTTATTGAAAAATTGAGTGTACATATATGTTTGAGATCGACTAATGTAACAATAAGTTTCATGAAATTTCAAAACTTTTGAGAAGATAATTCATTATTCAGAATGAGCTAAGCATAAGTTCATCAATACTCATTACATTTTTCACATGCGGAACATAAATCATTTTCTCTTCAGAATATCCATTCATAGAGCTGAGTTATCAAAATTTCATGATGAACTTTATTGCATTTTCCATGCCATTCAATTTTATTCTACGTTTCGTACAATACATATGAGACGTTCTGTTCGAAAAATTGAATATGTTCGCGAAATCAAAGTTTCTTCCCGTTCTAAAAAGATAACAGTTGTTTATCAAGAAGAACTGGTGTGAACCAGACTCAGAATCCAAGTAGTCGTGCATCAAATTTAAACCTTTCAAGAGATTAACGGTGAATAGACCATTGTTTACTAAATAGGCATTTGGGCATAAAGCTTCCCAATAGTGCCACAAAATTAATTTCGATTTCACTGTTTTGTGCTTGAATGGTATTAGAATAATACGGGACATAAATTAGTTTCAGTTTAGTTCAGATAATGTCGCAACTATTCATTAAGTTCAACAGTTTGGGCCTTGCTTCCGGGTTCAGAAATTTATTACAGATGAATAGGGTCAGCCACAAACGTAAATATACAACGTGTATATGGCGCCACGGACTTTACTAATTACAAGTTTGTACAGGAAATTGGATGTATTTTACTCCGGTCTTATGATAATTCATCAGATGCGCTGGAAAACCAACAGTAAACATGCTCTACCTGCTTCTCCGCTCGAAGGACAGCTGTCATTCTACACACTCCGAAGAGAAAATTCATTTCACACTCTTTGGGTCTATAATTGAAAGGCAGAAGTTTGTGAAGTGGAAAATTGCTTTTTGTATTGTGTATTCAATTATTTCAAGTCCTATGCGGTTTTTTATCGAGATTGATACCAAAACGCTAATTTTTTTATGTGAATATTTCTGCATAATATGCCATCTACTAATATTAATGGATTGAGAGGAATGAATCAACTCATTTGATGCTTTAATTATAATTTGAGCAATGCAGAATAACAACTTTCATTCTTACTTATACAATCTGATGGTAGTTATATCTTCCTGTGAAGGTAACCGATCCTCTTCTTCTATACTTACGATGAGTCAACTGATTTTAATCAAATCAAATCAAAGTTTATTCACTATAAATTTTTACATATATCATAACAATAAAGTACATACATTGGTATTTTAACCATAATTAATTACATGGGAATTTTATACTGTTTCTGAAGCATGTACCCCTGGTCTACGGTTCACACTAGACATGAAGATCTCCGAGTCTGTGTCGTGAAACATTCACCACAATCAGAATTAAAAACTCTGAGGATGCCGGTACCCATAATTGGAGCAACTACCGCACTCGAAAAAATGAAAAATAATAATGTTTTCGCTGCGTGTGGGCTTTCAAATACAATGGAGATCGGCGTTTCGTTGTCAGGTAATAGGTGCTTAATCGTCAGCTTCCTTTGTATAATTTCTTGGTCGAGAAGGTTCGATTCTTTTTATATATAACCTTCAAAATGAAATTCTGAGTAGTCAATACCTCAACAGCGACTCGACCAAAGATATGTAGACCATCTTGATTGAGTTTGTATTCAATATATCCCTAAGTTGATAGAACCTGTAGAGTAAGTTTCTCATTTTTTTGTTGTTAGAGTGCTCGTTCCACCTAAGCTGTCGATCTAACACGACACCGAAAAATTCAAAACTCGTGACGTTTTCTATATGTTCACAATTACAAAGGCTGAGATTCAAACAGCTGTTACGTATCTTCAAAATTAAATTATTCGGTTTATCAATATCCGAAAGTGAAAAAGCAATGCATTAAGTTTTCTTGATGTTTATGCTTGAGAGTCAGCAATTGAAACATTTGTATAATTTTGTGATACCATTTTCTGCACGCTGATAAACCTCACCCCAATCAGAACACTCAAACAAAAAGACCGTGTCATCAGCGTATGAAATCGCATCACCGCCTTCTTAGTCCAGTAAACGAAGGTCTGAAATCACTTTTTTGCGGAAAGAGCTGCATTTTTGATATAATAATTGTCACCAGAGTAGAAACTCATGTTCAAAAATGCAGGTTCCCAAATTTTCAGGAACCTTGGAAAATTCGTGAAAATGTCGAAAAAGTTACGTTTTCTCGGAAACTAGAAGGTTTATCGAAAAAAGTTTCAAACAAAAGTTGTAGAGCGGAAAATTTTAGTAAACCTGATGGCTTTTCGCCTTCTCGTGGTGTTAATATTGACTAATTAGAAGTGCATTTATGTAATGGGGTCCTCAGTTGCTAACTTCATTACGTTCGGATAGCCGAAGACCGAGCCGAAGACGCTCCAAGAGAGCTAGTGGTTTTACCGAGGGTTTTATTATTCCCTTTTATGATGTATATGTTTATGAACTGCAGGGCGAAATGCGCCAGCACCCTTACCAATGCTATGCGAGTTCAAGAATGACGACAGCTTTCTTTCAAATCTGCGAGAAAACTATACTTATATTTGTTTCTCTTGTCATTTTACACCTGAATTTTTTTAATTGGATATTACTGGGTAATTAGATGTTACCATTCCATGCAAGAATATAAAATTTCATCGAATAATCTGTCATTTGGAATTTTGGAAAATAAAGAAAATGAAAGAAAAATTGTTGATGGCACACCCTCAAGAGTTTTTCAGAAATATGATGCACAATGTACAAAATTCATACAAGTTCTACAATCACGGAAGTTCAATCTAATTTTTTTTTTTGAAATATAGATATAAGTGAGTCCAAGAAGCTCATTGTACCAGATGGAATTTTTTTCGAATTTTAACCAAGCTTAACACTTTAAAAAAATAGTTATTTTTGGAAAAATTCCATAGAAATGTTCTAAATATTTCAACGGATTGATTAATAAAAGGTCGGATGAAGATTTCGATGTGAGAATATCGCTAATTTTGTAGAAGTTTGAGTTGTTTAACTCCTTGATAATGTAATGTATTTTTATATTTGAAGGAATTCAATCTCCTCCTAAATTTACTGTCATTATTCCTGTAGCACCAGATGAAGATTAACATTCTACATTACTACAAAAAATATGCTACTCAACGTTACCTAAATTGAATGTGATTTACCTATTGTGATATACAGGGTGTACCAAATTCGACGGCCTATTAGGCGTTTCTGGAGAACTGGACCTATAAGAAATCTGAAAATTAGGATTAAATTATTGTTTCACATTATCTACCGATCTGAAATATTCTTGGAGCCTGACCACTTTCAGTTATACAGGGAGTGAAAAAAAATTTTTCTGCTTTTTTCAGAATTTTGAATTACCGTCACAGGGTGTTCCAAATGTTGGTTCAAAAATTAGGATCAAAATTGGCTCATAACTTTCGCTTTTCAAATTAGAACCCTATTTTTTCTGATTGCGTTGGATTCTGCGAAGAAAAATGATGATAATGTTCCAACATGTTGATATTCCTGAAATTACTTATTCTTGAGTTAATCAGGATTTTCTGTTTCTGTTCATGAAATCTGTTTTACATCAACATTATAAATGATTTCAGAAAAGAGGAAGTCACTAGTGAGTTATTTGAGTAATTTATCTTTTATGACCAAGGTTATTGTTGATATGCAACAGATTCTATGAATTTGACGCTACGTACTACATGAAATCAGGAAATCCTGAATAACTCAAGAATTATTATTGTTAGGAGCATTAACATGTTCGTACATTATCATCATTTTTCTACGCACAATCCCACGCAATCATAAAAAAATAGGAATCTAATTTGAAAAACGAAAGTTATGGGTCAATCTTGATCCCAATTTTTGAACCTACATTTGGAACACCCTGTGACGGGTTTTTCAAAATTCTGAAAATGTACAATATTTCCACATTCTTCGCCTTCAGAAACGTGAAAACAGTCTGTGCTTACGATATCTGGGTTAGGAATAACAAACATAATACCGAATACACTTATCCCCCTTTTTTCTTCAGTTTTTTCTCGATATTTTCAAAAGTATTTCGACGAATGCAACGATTTGAGTACGAATGTATTCAGAATTCAGAAAAGAAAAAAAAAGTTGAAAAATTTTTTTCCACTCCCTATATGAGTGAAAGTGATCAGGCTCAAAGAATATTTTAGAACGGTAGATAATGTCAAACAATGATATAATCCCAATTTTCAGATTTCAAATAGGTCCGCCGGTTCTCCAGAAACGCATAATAGACCATCGAACTTGGTACATCCTGTATACCTTATCATTTTCTTCGATAGGATTTTTATTTCTGTTTGGGTCCTAGTCCTTCATATTAGATTTGAATATTATATAATGCTCCTTGCAGTAGTATAAGAACGATGTGAAAGTGAGATAATTTCGATATGCATTTTCGTCAATAATCTCACTCTAATTTTATAAATTGACATTTTCGAAATATTAATGATAATATTTTGAGAAACATTTCAGACAAGCCTTCAATGTGTTTTGACAAAATATTTTCAAGATTGACAAAAAAAAAATCCTTCTCGTTCATTTACTCTTGTGAATATCAAACTTCGAGGAACTTTTTGAAAGCCGAAAAAGTTCTGAGTATTGCTCAGTTAGTTCTCCGAAGTTTTTTGATCGATTCGGATCGAAAAACTAGTGGTTCGTTAAATATTAGATGTTGTTATTTAATGGTCAAATCAATAATTATTTAGTTGAAAACAATCCGTATGGAAGGTATGAGTTTCTCTCGACGAGTTGTACGAAAGATTACAATGATTGCAAGAGCGAATTTATAATCGCTATGCTAAGTTTCATACTTTCATACTACAGTTCGAATTGGGGGGGGGTCGTTCTTCTATTTGAAGAAAAATCAAACATGTCTCACTAATTTCACATTTCCAATTAAATTAATTTTACTTTCAACAGTAGTTCTGGGTAGCCTTCGATTAGAAAGCTCTACAAAATTTTCAATCAACGCTGATCGAAGAGAGAGAGTTTGAACGAAAATTCAATCCCTATTTTATTGAAAAAAACACATAAACAGATATAGCCAAATTCAATGCACACAATATAAAACGCAAAATGCATCTACAAAATGATTATTTCTTCAAATTTCTTGCACTCAAAATAAAGTCCGGGATATGAATTTCTCATCCACGGCTGTATTGAAGAGCCTTGTTATTTTCGTTTACAAACATGAACGTAATAAAATGGGAATGGTAGAACTACCTGCTTCCTTGCTCTCTACTTGCCGCGTCTTCGGCTATTCGTACGTAATGAAGTTAGCCACTGAGAATGCCAATACAGAAATCCACCTCTAATCAGTCAATATGAACACCACGAAAATGCGCAAAGCTATTTTGTCTCCTAAAATTTTCTGCTCTACAACTTTTGTTTGAAACTTTTTTCGATAAACCTTCTAGTTTTCGAGAAAACGTAACTTTTTCGACATTTTCACGAATTTTCCAAGGTTCCTGAAAATTTGGGAACCTGCATTTTTGACCATCAGTTCCTACTCTAGTGACAATCATTATATCCAAAATGCAGCTTTTTCCGCAAAAAAGTGATTTCAGACCTTCGTTTACTGGACTATTCTAGAATTGACCCAATTTCGTTAGCCTAGGCGCGCACTTGCGATTTATTGTCGCGCGACTGAAAAGTCGAAGTCGCGAAGAAAGCACCTTGGAAATGTTCCATCTACGCACTTGCGACAAATTAATCGCAACTACATTCAGTAACAACGTGCTAGCTCTACTATTACGAGCCGAATCACGAATACGGCGAAAAAAGCAGTATTCTATGCATCCGATGATAAGTGAGAGGCTGTTCAAGGGCCAGTTCCCCAGAATTTATACTGATGAGAGAAACCATCCAGAAATTTCCCGCACTAGTGTGGGAAAGTATTAACAGGGGTTTTCCCGCACACTTTCATTAAAGAATAAACTGAATTATGATATGTCTCTATCCAACGAACGTCAACGATGAGAGTACCATGGTGACGACATGTAGAATTATCATGTGTATCATGGATTTTCATGGAATGTTTTGTATGTTGAAATAAAATATACATATATTTTCAATGTGGGGTCGTAGAAAAAATAATGTTCCTATCTTGTGCAGAAAGTATCTTTCCCGTACTCGATTGCTTTCCCGAACTCCGCTCCGCATCGTTCGGGAAACAGCAATCTCGTACGGAAAAGTAAAACTTTTTGCACTTAATAGGAAAATAACTATTTCAATTTTATAATCCTATAAAATTCACACTCATTCGAGGGTGAAGAGTTTGGGTAAAATACTTCGAATACAAGGACCAAATATATCATATCGAGACATCACGAAAGCGGTTTTACCAGAAGAGCGCTCATCAGTTACAAGAGGTAAGGTGAATGAGAAAAAACGTTCATTAATTCCCGAGTCTATAGAGGACAAACAAACACACGGACATTCATATCTATAATATTAGTATGGATAAGTATGGATAGTATTACATCCGCGCGATTTTCTGTCGCGGCTAACTTTAACGTACATAAAAAATGAGAGCTGCCTCAATACCGTACCCTTAGGGATTCCTATTGTAGAAACATCACTATCGCTACAGCAGTTTCAAATTTCTACTTTTGGGTTCCATTTAGTGGGTTTTTTTCGAATAGCAATTTTGAATTTCCTCTAATACCTTAAAGTTCCACCCTTTCTAATAATCTGTTGTGTGGTACGGTTTTAAAGGCATTAGCTAAATCGATGAAAATTGCTAAGCTTTTTTTATTTGTTGTTTGTGTTATTCATTTTGTCTTATATAAGAGGTGAAATACAGCATCTCCCGTGCTCAGAATTGATCTGAATCCATATTATTGATGCTTATAAGAAAGGTTGTGTTCTTCTAAAAACTTCATAATCCGGGTTTTTATGCATTTTCCGAATAACTTCGCAAAGTTATTGATCATAGAAATTGGTCTATACTTTTCTGTTTTTTGTTTATCACCTGTTTTGTAAATGAGCATAATGGTTGAGGTTTTCTAATCTGAAGGAACTTCATTTGTTTCAATGCACAGGTTAATAAAATATGTGAGTGGTTGTAATAAATATAAATGTATGACTTTTATGAGTTTGGAATCAATTTAGTTCAGGTGCTGAATCATTTCTCAAAGAAGCTATTCGTTCGATGAGCTCCCTAAAGCCTAGAGGGTTTATTTGTTCGTGTCTTGTGAAATGTATTTGTTTTCTTATATCTTGCTGCATTTTTAATCCTATCGAAGTGAAGTAATTATTGAATGAGTTAGCAATATCTTCTGGTTGAGTAAGAATTTCGTTGTGTTTATTATTGATTCTATTAATTTTTAGTTTTGTAGTTTCAAGAAATAATATATCCGACCCAAATCGCTCCATGCCCAACACATAACCCTGGAAAAGTAACCCATTCAAAAACTATGCATAGAGTACTGTTGTCTCCCGGTAGACACAAGTCCTACTGTCAAGTATTTCAATTCAACAATATACTTACACATGATGTTATCTATTGATTATATTCTGCTAAATTCTTTGTTTTTTTGCCCTGGTTTTACGCAGAACTGAGTTATCAGTTCTTGGTACTGTCTGGAATTTTCTCATTTGGGCCAAGCCCCCCATTATGTACTTTGTGGTGGAATTTGATTCCACAGGGCGGACAACTACTCCTGTTAACGTTATAAATGACGATGAAATATTAATTGGTCAGAAGAAGGTCATGGTTTCCCGGAGATAGAGAATGAGGGTACTCTTCTGCGAATGATACAAAGATTAGTAAGAGCATTTACCTTCATGTAACTCTATTTTTGACTTTGACCAAAGTTGTTCTTGGTGATCCAGAATCTTCCTCAGAATTTTAAAAATTGTTTAATTCACCAATTGACACATTTCTTGGTACATGGTCACATTAAATTAATAGTTAATAATACTATAATTGACTTATTTTATTTGAAAATTTCCTGGTATCAGTTTTTCCCTCAACAAATCAATCAGTTCACAGTCCACTCCCTTTGATCAATTGGTAATATCATTATTTTCGTCAAACCTAATACAGATTGATCCTTATTTTTTTTATTATTGTACGATTCTGTCATAAGAATTTTCGTTTTACTTCAATTCATCATCTGATATCCGGTATTGGAATACTCAAGACCTGGCAATCAACCAATATTTTTGTTTCATTTTTGCGCTTTCATACGTCTATAGTAATTGATGTTTCTCTTGAATGGGTTTTTCCACATATAGAGGAAATACTGTTAACCTTTCGCGGATGGCGCGCGGACTCTGACTCCGCAGCTATATTGAACACAGTTATTTTGAATCCGCCCACTTGATTTTTTTGCCACCTTCAATACTCTCTCACAGTAGTAATATCTAAGCATGGATAACATTTTAGTAGCATTGTAAGAATGGTTAGAAAGTTTTAAGCAAAAGTCCGCCATTCAGCCGGAAATAGATACAGAGAACAAACTGTATACAGGGTGAGTCTTTGACTTGTACATATATTTTGACCGTAGTTCCTGTGGCCAATAGAAACACTTTTTTCATCCTCCATTTATTCCGATTCGTCTTCGTTGAAGGGACTGTTGAAAATCCATGACAAAATTCAATTTTCAGTTATATTTCGCAAACGATTCTGTTGAATGAAGTGATTTGCGGAATATAGTATTTCATGAACGTGATTAATCTATCCCCAACACAAAATTCCACCAACATCAGCCAGTTTCTCAATTGTGACCACAATATTCCATAAATTCACCAGAAATTCAAAGAGTATAATTGAAAACAGTTAATTTAATATGGTAAGTATTCTTGATATTTTCTTGTAAATTCCGCCATTTACGAGTAATTCCATATTGAAAGAAAAAAAAATCTGAGATATCCTATAAACTGGGTACCTTGGCTGAATATGCACAGAATTCAATTTTTGTTACGTTGTTACGTTGAAAATCATCACGTTTAAATACGAGAATTTATGTTCTGGAAGGATTAGGGTATGAATGGAAAGGGAACTAGCATACTTTGGCAATTGACTCACCACTACTTGTTGCATTTATATCCTTATTTATTCCAGGAAATTAACACACCTTTTCCGAAATACTTAATTCTTTAGGCAAGTTACATTTTTTTTAAAGGGGATTGTTCCCTAGAAGACCTAATTTCCCGCTTTCATTAAAAGCCAAAGTGAATGCTCCACCCAGAGACAATCATGTTGTCTCTGGCACCACCATTCGAATCTAAACATGCACTCGACACACGCGATCACAATTCGGCGACACTATTCACAATACTGCTGTCAACAAGTTTTTTCATGAAACCACAAAGAAAAGAATTACACGGATTCAAGTCCGGTGCTCACGATAGCCGTGTTGCCCTATCTAATATCCATCTCCTGTTAAAATATTTATTGAGTCATTTCATACCAACTCTGGACTCTGGAATAACAATAAATGGCACGTCCTTCAAAAAGTTGTCCAAATCATTTTGCAGAATGTTCAGATACTCATCAGCAGTCACCCTACCGTTTTCGTGGTCATATCAGATGATGGTTCACCATGCCTGCCCACATATCTACTCTGAATAATCGGTGTTGTCTGTTATTTTCTCTGGTAGCATACGATCCCAAATATATTTTTCGATTAGTTAAAAAGCATTTTAGCATATCTACCATTTCCTGGTTAGAATAAATTCTGCATATACACACTAATACAGTCGAATAAACAAAATAACGTTTTAATTGAAAATAACGATACCATTAATTCTCAATATCAATTGTTTGTTGATCACTTTATGCGCAACAACGACCAACATAGAACAGTCGCGAAAAATCTGCGTTAAAGTTAAAATTGTTTCAATTTCATTCCATCATGAAGTATATTAAACATAATAATGAGAATCTTTCGAAATGTTAAGTCAAATTTCATATAACAAATTATTTAGAACATCGTTATAATTGAAAAAACCATCAACACACAATGACAGTTGATCATTATATTGTGGTAAGTCGATGCACACTCTTCACTTCATAGTAGGTCTATGATCTATGGTTACGGAGTTCTATCTGGCAACGTTCAGCTTAGAGGTCTAATTCAATAACATTTGTTTATGTATAGAAATGAAAGGTTATGTTTCTGTCAAAGAACGATAATGAAAAAGAAACAAAGAGAAGAATATTCAACATTTGCAGCTAAAGAAATTTGTATGAAGTATAAGTATTAATTTGTAGGTACATTTTATAAATTCGATAATTATTCAGAACTAACAAAATCTAACTCCATATTTCGTCGAATATGATTGCAAAAGTAAGTTGATGCTTGTTTTTATTGTAAAGTTGCTTATTTTTTACAAGTTTTGAATGATAGGCTTATATCTATGATTTCCAGGAGTGGCATAGCTCATTATGAAAGTTTAAAATGGCTATATCTTTTTATCTAGGACGAATCGGAAAAAAATGGAAAAAGGAAATTGTGTTTCTTTTGACATCAGGAATCTACGGTAGAAATATATGTACAAGTCAAAGACTAAATAATTTTATATCGTGTATGATACCTAGGTAAAACAAATTCGAGTAATTTCAAGTTAATTCCATATTATTTTTTTGAATGTGAAAGATTATTTATTTGTTTTTCATTTGAATTGAATTAATGTGGATGAAATGTCAATTATATTTTTGTATTTGAGTCCATTTTATATTGAACAGCTATAAGAAAAAAACATGCGGACTCTGAACCGCTCGCCAGTCCCCATTAATTTTTTTTCTTATTGTGAAGTTTACTTTCCTTCAGTATAGATCATAAAACATTTCGTGTTTTGAAAGCAGTTGTTATTTAGAGCCGATTTCTCATTTTTTCTGACAAGATGGAGGAATCAAATTCAATATAATTGGTTATTCTTATCGGTTTCTTGTTATTTCATGATTATCATTAAAATTTTGGTTCAAATTTTTTTCAACAAATTTGATATGGGTCTTTCCATGAAATTTGCTGGGTATTGATCATCCACAATAAGATTTTAATGAGTTTAAGTTCATTATTTCTTATTTTAGTTGTAGATTGAATTAAATGAGCCCTATCATAAAGTGTTTTCCTGAAGCCTGTTTTGACACTAATTTGATGAAGAGAATAAAAATTCAGATATCGATAGGTGTGACTGGGAGAGACAACCCTTAAAAAGATAAAAAGTTTAAATTAATTGTTTCATCAATTGTTACATCCGCCGGAACTAACCGATATTAGTAGTTTTCAGAATAATACAATATGGCACAAGTTTTTTGCCCATAGATATGTGATATAAATGCTGATCTTGCAATGCAACTCTCGATGCAATGACGCGATTGAAAAGTTGAAAATTTTCTCATAAAAAAAGGTCATTTCAAACAAGTCACTATCCTAGGAGGAACATTGTAGCTGTCAGTAACTCAGCGGTCGATATTCAATCCGAGAATCTTCTGAAGATGCACACCTCAGATGTATGCGAAAGGTTAGGTGAAGTAATTCCTAATCGACTACGGCGAATAGCACTTTCCTAATATCATTTGTAATATAATTTTTCTTCAAACGCAGTGATCCCTTGAATTCCTCGAAGTTTTGCGAATTAACCCTAAAAGAATTATGATCTGTCGGCTGCAGGAACAATTGTATGCTTACACTGGCAGAAACAATTCTGAACTTGCTGAATTCCTTCGTGTTATATAATTTAATCTAAATTGAATATTCAATAGATACACAACAGGACAATTCCGCAGTTGCAGTAGATGTTATTGAACTGACATCTCCAGTAATTTGTCTCATTGTATTTTCAATAGCTTGCCTATAAGAGAATATAGAATATTTAATTTATTACTGAATCATGCACTGTCCTTTTTCGTATGATTGCTTTCATCTCTGAAAGTAGAAGAACTCAAATTCGATAATATTTTTGTTCTTTGATTTCAAACTATTCAGGTCCATAAGTACCAAAAATTGTTTTTCATAACATGAAGATTTTTCACTTCCCGATCGTCCAAATAAGTACATCACACAGACTTCAGGTTTGAGCAACGAAAACACGTTAGATCAATAATTGAGAATAATCATCGAAATGAAAACCATCTTCAATTTGAAGGATTATACATCATAAGTGACAAAATGTCATGTCATCTCTCCAGTCCACATAATTTATGATCGGGGAGCCTATGAAGCGAAGATGGTATTTATATCCATGATCAATAGTTAAATTCAATAATTTATCGATGTTTAAAAGGTTGTATGGCCCCCGTAACAAATAAGTGGAACGAAAATTTTTAAGATGAGATGCTCACAAAGTAGTCATTACCAGGAACTCAATTGATTATAATTTTCCACATAATTCTGTTTCTATGCGAACAATACATTTGTGGAAAAGAAATTTTGATATCGTCGGTCCAATGCCAAAGTAACGAATGTGCTTTTTTGATGTTCCGGGAAAGACACTGCTATAAACATAGATTTCTCTTTGTGGTACTAGGCTAGAAGTAGGAGAGGGAGATAAGCAAACTCTTTCGCTATTTTAGCATTGATAACATGACGTTAATCGCGATATAGTGCACATAGGAGAAAAGCACATTCGTGACTTTGGCATTGTACCGACGATATGTATTATACTGGATATTTGGGGCCCGTAACACAGACCGTACAAGTGTGGAATCTACCTGTAGCTACAAGTCCAACTTAAAATCTAAGATCTCTTTCGGGAAATATCCCAATAGTTACACTTTTAGGATTTGTGTTAAGGGCCCCAGGTATTATTGGTAAAAATTGATTGTCAAGTAGTACTTTTTAGGCTGCTTTCAAATTGAATCCCGAACACGAAGAAAATATACCTGCGGATATATTGGAAAGTGCCGAAGCAGTATATCTAGATCTTTTGCCACCCGAATCTCGCCAAGTTAATGAACTTGCATATCAGAGATTCATGAATTTATGTGAAGAAAAAAAGGGCAAAACTATGCGGGGAGTGTTCTTATGTTGTATTTCTCAAATTTAACGAAGACCGTCGAGCCATCCACTTTGTGGTCACAGTATTCAATGTTGCGATCCACACGGGAGATCAAAAATGGTGTGCATATGGGTATATATAATCAAAATTACGAGCAATTGTTAAAAAGGCAAAATGATGGATATATACCTAAAAAGTCTAGGGTTTTCACGAAATATACATTATCATCAAATTTGTATGATAAAGGTTGTGCTAGTATTGGGAATTGGAGGTGTTATGCGTTGTGACGAACTAGTTCATTTGAAAATTGATGACATTGAAGACATGTCTCCAGGGGACCTATTCTTGACCATTCGCAATTTATGCGAGCGTTCGCATCTATGATATGACTCATGACCGTTCGTATTTCACTGCGAATGGTATTGTGTACTCGCAAAGGTCAGTGGCGTAGCGAGAGGGGGGCAAGGGGGGCATCATGCCCCGGGCTCCAAATTGTACGCAGAACAAAAAATTGTTGGATTAAGTGGGGGTTACTGCCGCTAAACAATACTCAATCGTTGTGACATATTTTGGAATAATTGAAAACATATATTTGTTTTCCTCACATGCAACGTTACGATGGAAAAATTTGAAAAATGCTGTGAAAAAACTGTCGAACGTAAATCTGAAACACAATACAGCGCCAGAATATAAGCGGTTAGGATTATTGTAGATGAGCTAGCTAGAGAATATATTAGAACTTCAATTAGAAAAACTAGCAGAAGATACCACTACAAGTAACAACAGAAGTGAAGCTACACTTCTATAACAAAATACAAGGTGAGTCAGGAGGAAGGGACCAAACTTCAGGTGTATATTCTGCAGGTCGAAATAATTTCAAAAAACTCATATGTTGTTATCCAATTCTCATATGTTTTCAAACTATAGGGTAATTAGAATATTTCAAATAAATAATTTTTTTTTAGTTTATCGCTTCTTATCACAAATGATATAGGTGCTGACTTATTTTTTTGCGAAATGAGTTAATAGCATTACTGGAGGACGTTCCTTTAAACAACCGAATGCAAATGAATTATCAGCACGATGGAGCTCCCGAGCCAAGTACGAGGTATACAAAGTAAAAGTTAAAACTCGGTATGCCCTAATTCGACGCATTAGAAATGCGGCATTGCTTATTAAAGAAAGACACAAATCAATCAGAAAAGCAATAAGAGCCCATCACAGACGAAGTCGAATGTGTTTGGAGGTTAATGGCGGGATTTTTGAGCATTTATTAAAATAATGCTATAAATGAAACCATTTTTATGTAGAAAATGTTGTTTTTTTATAATGACGCTATTGTTTGAAAACAAATGAAAATCGGATAACAACATATGAGTTTTTTTAACTTATTTCGACCTGCAGAATACACACCTGAAGTTTGGTACTTTCCTCCCGACTCACCCTGTATACTTACTAATAATTTCATAACTACGCCTTCGTCGAGCAGAAGTAGCTACTGTTGGAGTACATCAAAAATCACTGATATCAGGAAAGTTTTACTACGAAAAGAGCTTGAAAACTTTGGGAGAAATTTCAAATATTCTAACAGTTGGTAGAGTACCAATTGAGATTGGAAATCTTGGAGAAAGGTACTTTAAATTTGAACATGGAGCAATACAATAATTACATATCTAAAAATTATTTCTAATTCTTGTTATCAATTATATCCAACTCTCTTGTTACAGACTTGACTGGAGAAGGGCACTATCAAGCTGGACCAAATTGCTAGGAGGTCGTCTAAGTTAAGCTAAATGAAATAAGAAATTCATAGTGAAATAAAATGAAAATCCTGAGTAATCTGTTTCATCGTTTGGAGTATTCCTAGGGGGTTCAGTTTTCAGCGGTGTCATGAGCCGTGATGGTCAGAACACTTAGAGTGGATATCCGGCATCACCTGATTGGAGTTAATGATAATTTGTTCAATAACATTAATAGTTAAATAATGATTTGTATGTAATCGCCTATGCAAATTTGAGAGGGTGTTTAAAATATTTGAATTTCTCGAAATAAACGCATCATATGAACTTCCTGGATATCTTGAGTTTACATTTGTTATTCTGAAATACATATAGCATATCTGTGGTCAAATAGGAAAGTGAATTTTTTCCTCAATTTACTACTAACCAGCTGAACATTAATCGAATGATAACCTTTTCGATTGATATAAATAAATTCTGGAAATTTCTCATCTTCCTTCTTTGGGGGATAAATGGCTACGTTAGTGTAAGCCACTCGACCCACTTCTCCCAGAAAATTGAATTTTCATAGAAATTAAAGAAAAACATATCTACTATTCTGGGAGAAATTTTTGAGGGATGAAAGGATATAAACTCAAGTCTCATACTATTCAGGTCCTCGAATGTGCTTGGGAAATCAACCCTATGATTTGAAATTTCGAGTTAATTCAAGGGGACACACACTTTTTTTTGGAACTGAGAATTGTGAAGCAAACATGAATAAATTTTTCGCTGTGTCCATTTGATAACTTCCGGAAGCAAAAAATCTGCTTAACATTACAAGCAGTCTCTTGATGAAAAAAATAGAATCAAGAAACAGTATAACAAAAAACAAATTACTATCCTTGAGAGAATAAGCATCAGCAAAAGAAAAATCGACTACTGCTAAAGAGCGGATTGCTTTTGCTTTAGATAAAATTACAAAAAAAAATCATTTCATCTTATTATTATTCTCTTGGTTATACTTATTATAACGGCATAATTTTTGTTCAATATATCTAGTATCTTTTTATTCACAATGAAAGAGACGGAGAAAACCAAAGATGTTTTTTACCATAACGAAACATCATAAGACTGAAAATAATAATCATATATGGAATTGCAATGTTTTTTGAATGTTTTCTCATGGGAATCGGGATTTTCCATAATTCAAAATTAATTATTATTTATTCCAAATATATTGGTTATGTTGTTATTATTCGAACTGTCAAATCTTCGAACCCTTCGCTCAATTTTGCGAGTACTCAAAACCATTCGCAGTGAAATACGAACGTTAGTGAGTCATGCGGCCGGTCAACATGATTGAAATGAATATGTTATGGAAATTCCTTACCTTTTTTCGTTGTAGATTGATGGCTTATATCAGAGACAATTTTCTCTGCTTATATACATGAGTGCAATATACATATCCAACTACTCTCGAAACATTGAATTTAACATAGAATCTGAATCTAGAAAATCATAACCTACAGTTTTTTTGGAGAAATGAAAAGCGACAGGATTTTCATTAATTTTTTTCAATTGCTTTTATTCATCTCATGTGTTAACAAGTCCCATCAAATATACTTGATGGCGTAAACTTTTTGAAAAACAACAAATTTTCTCATATGTCATCATTTCTACTTCGGAGGTTATTCATGGCTCAGATTAATGGGCCACTTTCCGTTCAAACATTGAGCTATGCGGAGAATATAGGTAAATATCGGTCAAATCGAACACCTTTTTTCCAAATTCAATGTCAATTTAACAATATCTCGAATGATTCGAAAATTTCTGGTGAAACAATTCGAACTGTCATACCTTTGCGAGTACGCAATACCATTCGCAGTGAAATAAGAACGGTCATGAGTCATATCATAGATGCGAACGCTCGCATAAATTGCGAATGGTAAAGAATAGGTCCCCTGGTCGTAAAAATTTTGCAGACAAAAAACAAGGAACCTCGTTTATTTACCATTATAGGTGATAATTATTTGCGTTTATTTCGAAAATATATTGCACTACGGCCATCAAATATACAGGAACGTCGTTTATTTTTTAAGTATGTTAATGGAAAGTGTCAAAAAATGGTTGTTGGTTTTCACAAAATTAGTGCCGTGCCGCAAGAAATTGCAAAATTTTTGAAGTTAGAAAATTGGGAGGAGTTTACTGGACATTCGCTGAAAAGAACATCTGCTACACTTCTTATTGTTGGTGGCGGTGACCTCACTTGTCGTTAAAGACGTGGAGGTTGGAAATCGAGTAAGGTAGTAGAAGGATATATTGAAGAATCACGTATCAACAAAGAGAATACGGCCAGAAATTTATTGCAACCTAACAAAGAAGGTACGAGTACCGATTTTTTGTTATTTGCAATGAAGATAGATCCAAGAGGTTCAAGTAAAGTATATAACGATATGCCGTATTTGAACAGTCATAAACAGTTCGCGAAATCACCCTGTAAAAAGAATTTCAAGAATCTATCAATTGATATCTGCGTGAATTGATATGATTCATTTATTTGATTTGTTAAATAAAATCTCATGGCACCATCAAAGTTGCACCGATCTTTTTCTTTATGAATACATACATTTTTTTCTTTCAGGCTGATATTAATATTCCATTCATCCCATGAAGAGTTAATTTTCAATCTAAATTGAATATCATCTTCACACATCGAAAGTAGGATGCTGACCTGATTTTTTTGTACTTATTTTAAAATAATTATAAGAACGGCATCTAAAGTCTAGACTATTTGGATTTCCAAAGAAACTCCATTGATTTCATTTCCAGCCATGTCGAAGATAAAAAGATGATGAAATCCCTAGATCGCGATTATTTATCTTGGTTTTGAACTATTGCAGTAGTCTTTGGAGAATGTTGATTAGCGATAGCGATGCATCCTAATTCACTCGTGATGGCAGAAATAACTTCCAAAATAAACACTTTTAACGAAGCGAGCATGGATTTTCAGTTAATGTGTGATGTGGAGTGAATAAAAAATGATTTTATTGGACCTCGTGTTTTAAAAGGAATGGAGGAATGGAGAATTAAATTTACATTATCTCTTAATATTCTTGAAAATTGTATGCGAAACATCAGCAGGCGGAATAGGTTGTTTTAACATGATGAAGCTACTCCACATCTCATAGCAGCTCGAAATATTTTCGTAACGCAAAGTTTGTAAATAGCTTATTCAACGAAAGGAGGCCTGCTGCATTCCCTGACTTGACTCCAGTTGTCATCATCTCATAGCGCTATATCAAGAGCAAAGTTTTCAACGTAGGAATAAATAACCAAAAACCCCTTCTACCTAAAATTCAAATTGTCCATGATAGATAAATCTTCTTTATTTCAGATCTTACAAAGTTGTTAACATAAGGAATGAAATGACGTCAAATTATAGTTTAAATATATCTTACGAATACAGATTATGGGAATTTAAATATTGATCCAGATTATACGATTCCAATGGAACCATCATTTTCCTTAGCAAGTTGCTACATGATTACATCTTTTAACGTTGTCATGCAGTTTATTGAACATATGTAGTACACAGATAGTACGGACCCCTTCCTGTCATGGTTAATCCATGTTGTGGAAAAAGAAGATCTAGATTTTTTGTATTATAACTAAAAATAAAATATATAAGATTTGGAATGATGAGGAAGGCAATGAATAATACCTATGAAAAAGCTGGGAAATTTATTCAAATGAGGGGTTTTAATGCGAACATACTCTGGGAGACGTGTATTTTCAGTCTATACTTTTTGCTTGTTTATTGAATGATGGTAAAATGTATTATTATCAAAAGCAGGCCCTTGAGTTACGCTTCATAAAATTGATCTTATTCATCAAATGAAAAATTAAATTCAAACTCAATAATGTATGAACAATTGATTTAATTCATGAAGATAATGGTGCCCTGCGATATTAATTGGTGAATCAAATAAATGATTCATGAAATTCTTCATTTAGGGTGATTTCGCGAATGTTATAGAACTGCCCAAATTCTTGGGGTATAGTCCTGCCAATCAAATGTTATCTCCCATCAAAATGTCTCTCATCTAATCCGGGTCACCCTGTGTAAATGAAGCACTAAATTAACTGCACTGTCATCTATTATAGACAAAGAGCAAGATTTGGAAAACCAAAGAAGTATTCATATGAGTGTGACAGATGTAAAAATAATTTTAGTCATCTGAAAAATTTGAAGAGTCATAACAAAAATCATCACCAATAAAGTACTAAAAAAATGCCTTCAATTCAGTATTTGTGGTTTTGAAGATTTTTTCAAGCATCAGTTATACAAACATTTCAAAAACATTCATGATTCAACTATTACTACCAAATCCCTAAATTTTGATAGCCAAGACGCCTCCACCACTTGGAAAGCACAGGAAGAAAAAGCAACTTTTTTTTTCACAAGAAAACATGGATGTTATAGTTTTGACAAAAATTAAATCTCAGAATACATTTGTCATCGATCAGAGTATTATAGGAGAAAGGGATAAGGCATATAAAGACACAAGGATCGAAAGAAATTGATGGGTTTTGTCCAGCAGAAATGAAACTCACAAAAGGCCATTTATCAGGAAGGTGCCTTGTGGAGTACACTAACACACATGCCAGATATACAAGTAACAATTTGGGAGATTGAACATTAACTAAAAAAGAAAGATAAAATTTTGCTTGAAAGATTGCATCAAAAATTTCGTTCAATACAATTTTGGATGAGGTTAGGGATTCCATTAGCCTATCGGAACTGGAGCAAAGTAATCTATTAACGATAAAGGATTTGCACAATGAGGAATGTTCACATTTTTCAATTTCTACATATTCCTATTCTCCGTAGAAAATGAAAATATTGTGTCCAAAAATTATTTGAATACTTCAAATAGCGCCCGAGGTATCGAGTTATAAACATGAGTTCCATGGATCCGTGTGACGTCACTTTACATCCAACGACTTGCGAGGTTCAGTACGTAGCCGGGTCCAATATAAGCGCCACTCGTCTCACGGAGTGCTATTTGCGAATGTAGTATGACGTCACATCGCCGCGAGAAATTGAATATTCACGGGGTTGTAAAATCCGAACTACTAGGTCTTTTCGACTGAAACAAAAACTAGTGATTTCATATACATATTGGTTATACTGTGACGAAGTTTCGATCGATTTTGCATACCTGTGAACATTCCTCAATTACAACGAGGCTGTGTGTCATTGAAATGATACTGTCGTCATAGATTCCTGGTCAGGGATGTTGAAAATAGTGAATGTGTGCTGTTTTATAAACCTCAGTATAATTCCTTATCAGAACTTCCGAATTTGAGAAAAAAGGATTTTATTTTGATCATCATGAATACGGGCCAGTTAGAAATGCTAGAAAAATTTACAGATGATTGTATATGTGTAGATGGTACGCATGGTCTCAATCCATATGATTTTCAATTGCAGACACTGTTGGTTCTGGATGATTCGCGGGAAGGGTTTCCCTGAGCATTTTTATTTAGTAATCGGTCAGATGAGGAAATTCTATTATTATTTTTTGAATGTATGAAAGATAAATTGGGAAGAAAAATAAGGCCACGAGTATTTATGTCAGACATGGAAAAAACGTACTATAATGCATGGACACGTATCATGGATCCTGCATCCTTTCGGTGTATATTACAGTACTGTATGTGGCTATTCATTAATTTTTTATGTGTTACAGTATATTCTGCACATGGCATGTAGATCGGTCTTGGCGTGAGAATCTGAACAAAATTCATTCCAAAGAAAAACAGGTGAATACGAAATTACCTAGCTTCAAGTAATTCAATGCAGTTTTATACATTTGCGCATTCTTAGGTAATGGTTCACGAACAACTCAGGACAATTCTGCAAGAATTAGACCAGAATGCGTTTACCCAGATGATGAAAACTTTTCTGGAACTTCTGCTCAATGATGAAATACGTTTGAATTTGCCAAGTACTTTAAAAATTATCATACTTCAAATGTTGAAGCTTGGGCTCATTGCTATCGTATACACAGTGGATTAAACACAAACGTGCATACTCAGCGCATGCATGAAACGATCAAACATATTTGTTTGAATGGGAAAGTGGTAAAACTGCTGGATAAGGCAATATATGCCTTGATGAAGTTTATTCGGGATAAACTTTTTGAAAGATTGATCACTCTGAATAAAGGCAAAATTCCCAGCAAACTCAAAGAACTGAGAAGTCGACATAAAACCAGTGAAAACATGGACCCAAATCTGGTACAGGTAAGAGAACAAAGAGAACTGGAAGAATGAAAACTAAACTGCAACTGTTCATCGATATTCCTGTTCATGTATAGATTCCTCTGTCAAATGGAATAAAAAATGGTCTGTAAATTTCTGAATGAGAAAAAAGAGCTAGCTGTCACAAAATCGAGGTAAATTGATACTTTCAAAATATAGAAGCTCATTGTTTTACTAAAAATGCAGAGTGAAATTGTTTAGCTAATTTCAGGACTATAACTTTATAAATTTCTACAATCGACACCGCCAAAAATTTTTTAGCACAATGAGGAATATATAATTTAGAGTTTGTTAATTATTTCATGAGCTCACAATCCATTTTTGCAATCCTTGAAAAATTTTTTGCGACCCATAGTTTGAGAAACACTCTCCTAAAATAAGCTCAAAAAATTACATGCTGCATTCTTGAACCATCTTTTTCAATAAACTCTCTATCGTGAAATTATAATCATTTCAGGTCCCTTGTGTTTAATCAAAATAATATGAAAAAGCAACCAAATTGATGTTCACAAGTATATTCAGTAGGTTGGTAGTTATCAGAACTTTATTTGGGTCTTGTTTATTTATCTATCAATGATTTTACGATTGATGGCTCGGTTTTATTAAAACTTCCATTTCCCCATGACAAATTGATTTATAAGTTTCATTTCATCTTGAAATTTTTTACCACTTTTTGCTTCATCTCATTTTTTCATACACTATGTAATAATTGCATGTTATAAACTTAGGGACTGAAGCAACTTTTTTATTCCTGAGTCGAAAAGTGAAGTACAATATTAATACACTTCGCTAAGAAAATAAAAAGTACTTTATTATCATTGCTTTTATTCTATCACTTCAGTCCATAAAAACATGTCTCAAAATTACGTTTTCATTCCCTAGTACAGGGGTTCCCAATCTTTTGTTGATCAAGGACCATTTTGATATTATACTTGTTAGCAGGGACCACTTTGTACAATGAAAATAAACTGTTAATATCAAACTGGACCTTCAAATGGGAGAATAACATGAAATTTTATAAAAAAAATATTTTTAGTATAAACTTCGGTAATTTTGAAAAATTATTTATGTTCTGCTATACTAGGACTAATATTATTACTCACACACAAATCATCAGCTACACGCAAATCATCAGTCACTTTCAACCGATTCCTTGTCTTGTTTTCAATTACCAATAAAGCAGAAAATCCTTGTTCACACAAATAAGTCGTTTGAAAAAATCATAAAATAGAGCAAAGCGATTTCTCGAAGTTCGGTATAAGAAATCGATTTGTTACACGAAAACACTCGAGTGAATTTGATTCAAAAGCATCCTTGCAGTTTCTTTCATTCTGAAATTCAATAAGTTCTTCCTGAATTTCTTCCGTTACTTCTCCATCGTCTATGCTCAAAGAGTTACTAATCAGTTTTTGATCAACTTCAGCATTTGTGGCATATTCTGGAAAGTAATTATTGAATTCATCAATCAGCATTTGTAAATGTGTCTTCATGTTTTTCTTCATATTTGCCCTACTATCATCATATTTTGTGTCTTCCACAAGTGCTTTCAATGTCGGAAATTAATTATTTTCTTCAATTTTAAGCATCCACATCTGAAGTTTGCGAAAAAAGTTCGAAGTTCATCTTCAAAAATGAATACATTGGCGACGATTTCTAATTTTTCATTTCCGGAACTTTCCAGTAGCACAATTTATTTAAATGAGATACGCCAAATTCATCTGACATGCCGCATCAATGAAATGTTTGAACAAATCATAAATTTTTTTTGTCAGCCAAAAAAATCTCAACCTCTGCTTTTAGTTTATATAATCTTTTCAACATTTTACCTTTCGATAGCCATCGAACTTCTGTGTGAAAAAGAAGAACGAAGTGCCTCATGGCCATAGTTTTTTTTCAGTGCATAATTTTCTGAAGAGGCGTGTTTGTAAGGCACTGCTTATTTATACCATTGACAACTTTTCTGGCCATTTGCAGTGTATCATTGAGGCACAAAGGAAGAGTTTTAGAAGCTAATGCCTGGCGATATATGATACAGTTGTTATTATTTTAGGATTTTTCTTTATATTAACGTCGCCAGCTCTCAACGTGGTCCAAACATTGCCGGAGTACCATCAGTACAGAGGCCAACGATTTTATCCCACATAAAATTATGCTTTTCAAAATATTCTGATCAGTTTAGTCCGATAGCAAGCGGTAATCGTTAGTGGTGTTGAAAGGAAGAAGATGGCGTGGCGGATATTAAATGAAAAACTGTGGACCATTCGCGGATCATATTTTGGCTTCTGGGGACCAATGGTGGTCCACGGACCACTGGTTGGGAATCCATGCCCTACTAGGTATGTAGATGAACAATATTTTTTCTTCAATGTTCAATTTCTATCTGTATAACGTTAAAAACATGGGTGCAGGTGTTATTGAAATTGGTGAATTAGTTTTATTTGGTAATTAGTTTATTGCTTGACTGGATTTCTTCATTTCTATTATATTGAGGTTTCAATAGTTGACATATTATTTCGAATTATTGGTAAAGTATAAGCTCGTTTCACATAACATTAACCTTCAACTAGAAGACACCTTATTTACCAAGGAAGAAGAAGAGCAGAAAATTCTTGAAACTATTCCACAAAATAAGTGAAAAAAAATTGTCAAGTGAGAAGGTCATGCTGAAATCGGAGCTAATGGAGCTAGTTAATAACATTTCAACCATAGAGAAAATTACGGCATCAAAAAACTGTTAAATTCAATCAAACCAACTTTGCAACCAATACGGTAGCAACAGAGCCAGAATCAACAAAATTGTGGATCTACAAGCTCTAAGTTGAACCACAACAAAAATATTTCTCAGATATGCCTTTACAAAAAAAAAACATAAAACAAACTGTTGGTTGGTCAAATCCAAATTCAGAGGAGATCAAACAAATCTCACTGAATCTTTTACCCGTTGAATGACATTTTGAATGTTTCTTTAGTTCAGTTTTTTCTGTACTTTTCTTATTTTATAGCAATTTGAGCAGGTTTTGCAAGTTAACGCTAGGGTGAGTATTTTATTAAGACAAACCAAAATAGGGACGTGAAAACCATTTTCCTTTAAAAAATCTGAAAGGAATACCAAAAAAAATCAAGTTACCGGCATAGTAATTTTATACCATCTTGTACACAAATTTGTATGTTAACGAATTTTGAACAGAAAAACGGAATTTAACGTTCTGAACAAAGCTTGGAGATTTTCCTAACATAAGTCAAATTTGCTGAATTATAATGGCATATATCACTAACTAATTGATTTCGATAATAAGGTAAAACTTAATCCAATTTCTATTATGAGGATTCAAGCCATTAACCCTGAGTTGCAGGAACGTCCATTAAATTTAATGCTGCCTCAATTCTCCATTAAACGGAGTATCCATGGCTACCGTCTATGAATATTCCGTTTAAGGGAGAATTAAGGCGGCATTAAATTTTAATGGACGTTCCTGCAACTCAGTGTTAGACATGAATATTAAGTTTTTCGAAATCACTGAAATTCAATCTTAGCGGTTAATTTGCTTGGCAACTCATTGCGCATGAGGAATCACGAAGCCAAAGTAAAAATTTCTGTCTCTAGACCCCAGTTGTACGCGACGATGTTCGATAAGCTATTCGGAGCATGTTTGTACGCACTTTAGATGCTGCACCGGACTGATATCATAGCATGCGGCACATCGCAACAATGATATCACACGATTGTTATTAGTAATGATCTAGAATTATGTATGACAATACCAGTTCTACGAAATAAGTAACTCTATTGCTTTAAGAGCTTGATTTTCACCCCGTTAAAGGTTCTTATTCGCTCCCGCAGTCCCTTCTCGGACTGCACATATCATAAGAAGGCTATTTGTAGATATTTTGTATTTTCTATATCATTTTATCTTTTTTCGGATACTCTTCTGGGTGTAGACTGTTTGTGTACCATTTCTCATTAAATAGATAAAAATCAATAAATTTCGAGGAGAATTGAACTATGTTGTATATTATTCACGAAACTACAGAACTCAACATTGAAATGAATATTGAATGTTTTGCCGAACTGGTTTCATATTTCGTACCTATTCCATATTCCTCAAAAATAATTTTTGGGACAGAGATTGGACCTGAAAGATCACGATTTTTCTTAAAACTTTCAAGTGGTTTCTCTCTCACCTTCTATAACAAAATCAAATAATGTTTTTCATTTCCTAGTCTCGAAATAAGTTCGAAGGTGCCGATTCCTCCATGATACATCTGAAAGGCTACTGCTTGACCTTTTGTTACAACGAAAGGGCGCTCTACTTGAAGATAACTCTTTCAGATGATAGAAAGTTATAAAAAATATGTCATCTAGGTCTTGGATATGAGAAGAAGAAAGAATTCTGGTCAGAACAGATATAATAAAGAGGTTTCATGAAGGTACAAATGAAAGACTATGTCCGAAAATTAGGGGAAATTTGGATTATACCGCGCGGTTTATAATTCCGCGCATCCCCGTAATTAAAAATTGTCACTAGTTCTACGATGCAATGCGTATAATTTGAAGTCGGACATGTCCAAACCCTTCCCCATGCACCGCCACACGACGATGGACATATCAGGCGCTGTATATGTATAAAGCTGGGTTCTCAGAGCTTCGTACTATCGCAGGCGACAGCAATTCAGCCAATCAGAGTATGTAAACGAAACTCCGCCTGGTCCCTACCTTCTCATTTTTGGTTGTCAAACTCTGTCGCGAAACGCCCTTTTGTAGTTGAAATAATTTAACTACACATTGGATTTCTCATGAAACAAGGAAAGGTGGGGATTGTCGCCTGCGACAGTACGAAGCTCTGAGAAGCCGGCTTCAGTGTATGAGAAATTACTGAAAACGCGAATTTTTTCTTACCTTGACAAAAATAGTATCATCTCTTGTTCACAATTTGGTTGCCGGGAGAAAACTTTAACAGAAGATGCTCTCGCAATGTTGACATCAAAAATATATCGCGCCATGGATTCCAATCGACCGTGTTCAGGCGTTTTTTTGGATTTCGCCAAGGATTTCGACACGCTTCGACACCCATAAGCTCCTGCTGAAGAAGCTGAAACGCTCAGGATTCCGAGGCAGAATCCTTAAAATAATCGAAAATTACCTTGAAGACAGAAGGCAAATGGTGGAAATAGATAAAGTCTGTAGCTCTGGAAGGACTCTACTTTGTGGGGTGCCCCTAGCCACCGTTTTGGGACCTAACCTTTTTCTGATCTATATCAATCACTTACTTAGAATGCATACCACAGGCACCATTTTGTCTCTTGCTGACTACACAGCAATAATCTATGAAGCAGATACTTGGGAGGGAGTTAAGAAAAAGGTTGAAAGAGACATGAACAGAATTATGGGATGGTTCAGGCTTAATCTGCTCACTGTCAATTCGAAAAAAAACTAAGATATTACCTTTCACTTCCAATGAGTCAAATTTACCAGATTTCACTAATGACTAGGAAATGAAGATATTCTACTTGAAAAACGGTTAAGTACCTGGGGGTCCACATCAATAGATTCCTAAAGTGGTATATACAGGTTGCTGAACTTTCAAAAAATTTTGGTCCCTCATATATAGATTTTGCCAATTCCCCAAATTGAAAATATTATACCATTCCCTAGTGGAATCCCTACTCAAGTACGGAATTATCGCATGGGGGGAGTGCGACGCTGCCATGTTCTTCCTCTTGAGATTTCACAGAAGAAAATCATGAAGGTTATGTTCGAGATCCCTCTCACATATTCCAGCGACCAATTATTTGTGGATGCGGGAGTGATGGACATTAGAAAGATCTACGCTAGAAGCATTCTAACGTTTTGTAGTCGCGAAAAGTTTCTTGTATAAACCGTATGGCACGTCCACAATACAAAAAATTAGAACAGGATATATCTACCACGACCTTAAAAATCAATTGGACAGAGATGCTTCGATTATATTACACCTCGTCTGGTGAATGCTATACCAGGGCAACTGAGGGGTTGTATGCACTCTCATGGTTCCAGGAAGAAGGTGACAAAATGACTGATTGGTGCCGAGAGAGGCGAAATTTGCCCTGATATTATTATATGAGGAAGTGTGTGCTTGTGAGGGTCGGTGGGATCGACGACTGATTGTGGATGATCACCGGTTGATCACGGTTGGTTCTCGGTTGTTGACCCGTTGCTTAGTTACTTAAGATTGAAGGGTAGGGAATTCATGAAAAAGGAACTTCTCAGTGACAAGCTCTTCAGAGGTTTTTTGAGTTTCTCTATGTTTGTTAAACAAGATTATTCATATTTTGTATTGTAGTTATTATTGTTATTATTGTTGTTATTGTTATTATTACTTACCGGAAAAAAATTTGGGTTTCCCTATATTCACGTAAGAAACTGACTGAGAATAGTATTAATTTTTTTTATGTTTACCTACTTTTATTACTTATCGACTTATGTGCAATTGATATGGGCACGATATTATCAACCCTGGGCTTTATATGGTCAGACCAGTTTGACAATACTGCGCTTTTATACTTTTTTTGTAAATTGACGATGATTACGTACTTTTTGTTCGAATTTTGGGAGTTTTTGTTGAACGGGATTCGTACCTGAAAAAATGTTTTTCTAATTACTCAATTTTGTTTCTTTGAAATTAAGCAATTAACTTACTATAGGTTCAAGTCCTCAGTGGCTAGATAGCTAGAAGAGTTTGACAGGTAGTTGTGTGAATACGGCCATGTTCAGTTTCATTCAGCAAATTCATGATATTTTGAATAATAATAATATGCCTCTGGCTAAACAAATCGACTTAACGAAAGCGTTCGATTGCATGAGCTATGAAACATTTTGCGAAAGCTGGAACGATATGGATTACGAGGAATTCCTCTAAAATTAGTTGGATCGTACCTTTCAGGTCGTAAACAGAGATTGAAATCAAGGAAGGACGGGAAATTCTTCTTATCAGACGTTGAGGAGTTATTAACAGGTGTACAGGGAAGTATATTGGCATCTCTACTTTCCGTAATTCATTTGAACGATATACATCATTACATAAGTCACTTATGTAGATGATACGAACACTATTATTGGAGAATATAATTATAATTTTGACAGCGAAGTTGAAATGGCAAACCAAAATTTATTACATCTAAAGGAATGTTTTTTCATGAATAAATTAGTAATGAATGAGTCGAAAACAAATTACTTTTTCTTCCATACGGAAATTGAAGTTCATAAATAAGTGTGTATTGATGGACAGTGTATACTCTTTTCTGATTCCGCACGCTTCTTGGGAATTCAACTTGACGACCGTTTGAACTGGAAAGCACATATCGATGGACTTTGTACAAAATTAAGCAGAATATGCTATAGTTTTGTATTTTAAAAAAGTATTTGCCTTTCGAAAATATGATAACAATTTATTTTTCCTATTTCCAATCAATTTCCAGTTATGGAATTATATTTTGGGGAGCTAGCACAGACTTTCAAAATGTAATTTTAATGCAAAAAAGAGTCCTAAGAATAATTTCTGGAATGTCTGTTTCGTCCTGAGCTTTCGTATGAGGGAGTTACTTCATTCGAAGCCCCGGTAGATATTGTTTGTGTTATTTTTCGCGCATCTCTGCACGGGTCATATGCAACATATGGGGCTGGACAGAAGAAGACAATCTCGATTAAAAACTCGAAGTGTGAGGATACAGAAATCGCCGCTAAAAACTTCTAACACGAATTCTCGCCGGAAATATTAAAGGCTAATTCGCGTATATAAACTAGAAAACTGTGATTTTCGCTCTTAAGACGTTGGTGCGCCGCAAATAGGACGTTTGAGGTGGTCGGGAGTGTCGGCCGTTTTTTTGATTCCAGGCGAGCAGAAGACTGGTGAGTTCAGACCCCAAAAAAAGATTTAAAATTTAATAAAAAACAGTCCACTGAATCTATCGAACAATGTCATTTCGTGAATCTTGTCGGGGTGTTTTCAGCAGTCGTGGGATTCTAACTGCCACTGCTGTTTATATTCATGAAGTACTGATTTATTTTGTGAAATATAATTTGAGGAATTATTTTATTTTAAAACATGAATACTATACAAGACGCAATTATTTGGAATATCCTCGACACAGACTAAATTTGTATGAAAACAGCCCAAAATATATGGGCATCAAGCTTCACAAAAGGCTTCCTGTCGAGTTGAAAAAGATCCATCCAATTGGCAAATTCAAAACAGCTTTATAGAAATATTTGATGTGTAAGGAACCGTATAGTATGAAGAAATATTTAGGTAAGGATAGTTTTTGTTATAATAAGTAGATAGATAATAGTTAGGAATTTTCATTATTTACTTTTTCGGTCTTAATTTTGTTTTTCTTTTGTAATATGGTGTTTTTGACACCATTTCCATTCAATTTGTGAAATTTTTGAATCTTTCATGAATGCTGTATTTGGAAATAAAGGATATTATTAAAAGAACGATTTGACTAATACTGCGATAGAAGAAGCTTGTGAAGTATGACGAATCCTCTAGTAAACTCATCAGGCGATTCAAGTAACAGTTACACTTTGAAACACCAGAGACCAGCTCACTAGTTAAGACTATGTTATGATAAATCTATACCCATAACAAACGAAAAAATTACGCTCTAATTTTTGATGATACATATCTCATTGGACGAGTCTTATCGCAAAAATATGAAACAGTGAAGTTTCTACACGAAAATATTAATGAATCTTACTGAACTAAACTATCCAGAAATAATTACTCCACTCAGAGGTCAAAAATACTGATCACTGGATAAAAACCATGTGTGAAGAACAAATTTTGAACCAGGACATCATGATCACTTTCGACATCAAGAGCCTGTTCACTAATGACCCTATCAAACGAAACCTCGAAATCGTCAGAAATATACCCGAGGACACAACATTGGCTGAAAAAATCACCATGAGCGTAAGCGCAATCACGGAAATGCTTGAAACAAGTTTCAACACCACTTAATTCCAGGTAAATAACAACTTCTATCAATAGGAATTTGGTCTGTCAATGGCTTCACCGTTATCTCCACCTGTGGCTGATATATACAGGGTCTTTCACGAGGAACCTCACCCATATTTATACGGGAAACTACTGAACGTATTTTCATGAAATTCAGCACTTATAAGTATTTCGCGATGCTGATGAAATCTAAAATATTTTCAAGGCATGAGCACCTCCGGTTTTTCCGGAAATGACGTCAACTTCCGTTTTTCAAATTAGAACACCATTTTTTTATTGCAGAAATAGATTCCTTAGAAAATTTCAAGTTATTTTGTTGTGACATTTTTTAGTTTTGGTTGGAAAATTCTCTCTGAGCGGGAAGATTCGAAAAAAAAATCGAAAATAGAGCTCCGCTGAAACAAGAATAACTTCGAGGTTTTTGGATGGAAAATTTTCATTTTTGGGATTTTTCAAGATGTAAGATTGATGTATCCACTTTAAATATCAAAATCGCGATTCATGATACAGGGGGTGAAAAAATCGCTTTCAAATTTAGGGATGACAAAATCGTGAAAAATCAATTTTTTCAAATTAGAACCCCATTTTTTTATGGCAGATATTGAATCTACGTTAAAAAATAATGTGAGTGTATGCATCACACCCTTGCCCTAAAATGGATATTTTCTGAGTTATTCAAAAAAAACTGTTTTTCGTCTTGAATTTTCAGCTATTTCTTTTCCCTTCACGCCAAAAAAAAGAAATTTTCAGGAACTGTTATTTGAACCATGCTGTAGATTTTTCACCTCTTCTTGAAACCGACTTCAAGGTACTATTAGGAGAACCATGGCAAATTCTCGCAATTATAACTAGAGAAGATGCTCAAAGTTTTGACCGTTAATTTCTAGACATTTATTTATACGTCTCAGGAATGCTTCGTGCGTTGCTCTTCTTATTTCATCGGGAGGAAGAGTGTTTAAAAACCAAATTGAGTTTCAAAACTATGAATCTAAAAATCTAAACAAACCTGAACGCATTTCTGACTCGTTCTATGCAGTCCTCTTTCTCAGTCAGGGGAGTTGAGTAGACAATATTTTTTATCCTACCCCAAACATAATAGTCTAAAGGAGTTAAATCGGGAGAACGTGGTGGCCAAAGATGTGGACCATTGTCCGCCAACCATCGATCTTCAAATAGCTTGTAGAGGATATTTGACACATTGAGTGAATTGTGTGGAGGCGCGCCATCTTGTTGATACCATAAGTAATTATGGTTCTGTACTAGCGGCTCAATTATTTAAGTCAATATGTCAGAATATCTATCTCCTAAGGGAGAACATTCTTTAAATAATGCAAACATGTGTAGTGTTCTATCTTACCAGTTAAAGTCCCATCATAAATGTGAACATCGAGAATTGCATTATTCTTGATGGCGCAAAAAACATTGAAACTCCAGGTCTCTTGAAAGTTCCATTGTCTGAAGTGATGGTTGTTCTCTTCATCCCAATAATGACTGTTATGCCTATTGAAAGAACCATTCTTTGTGAATTTAGATTCATCTGTCCAAATTATACAGTCCAAAAAGTTTTCATTCTCTTGAAATCGAATCATCATAGCTTCGCAAAACTCTGTTCCCCTGACGAAATCAATTTCCTTCAAATGCTGTACCCTATTGAATTAATATGGGTGCATTTTATGTTTTTTTAATATTCTCCAAACACTCGATTGAGATAATCCCAAATCAATCTCGGCATCTTTGAGAGAATTTTGAAGATTCACACGAAAATATGCAAGAACTGTAATTTCGTTGTTCTCATCTTCTACTACACTTTTTTCTCTGTGTATAGTTTTCTTAACGAAAGATCCGACATTTCTCAAGTTTGTCATGGTTCTGTTAATGGTATCTCTCGTTGGTCTGGGTCGGTCAGGAAACCTCTCAATGAACAGTCGAATCGTTCTATCTACAACTTTATTACATTCTCCATGAAGTAGAATGAGATTTAAATAATCTTCATTGGTAAAATTAGGCATAGTGATCGATTTTATAACTTAATACGAATTATCACCAAATTAATAGTAAACAAAATGCTACTGAATAAAGAGGAATTTGGCAGATGTAATTAAGATATCTATCATTAAAAAAAAAGAATGTAAAACATGGTAAGTTTCTGCATATGGTTCATAAAGAATTATTCATTTATCACTGGAGAGAAAACCGATGGCCGATTAGTTGAAATAAAGAGGTTTCCGATACAAATTCGAATCAAAATTCGCCATCTCTTTAGGAACACCCTGTAACTTTTTTCTCTTGCATATTAGTGTAGTAAAATCTAAAACATGGTTCAAGTTACAGTTTCTGAAAATTTCATCTTTTTGGCGTGAAGGGAAAAGAAATAGCTGAAAATTCAAGACGAAAAACAGTTTTTTGTGAATAACTCAGAAAATATCCACTTTAGGGCAAGGGTGTGATGCATACACTCACATTATTTTTTAACGTAGATTCAATATCTGCCATAAAAAAAATGGGGTTCTAATTCGAAAAAATTGATTTTTCACGATTCTGGCAATGGAAGGGAAAACCTACACAGTTTCCTAGAACATCTGAACAACATGGAGGAATCAATTGAATTCAGAATGTAAATCAAAGTGAAAAACTGACTACCTTTCCTTGATGTACTAGTTCATAAATAGCATGGAACACTCAAGACCACTGTCTACAGAAAACCATAGGCAAATATCTCCACATGAGGAGTAGTAGGTATCAAGATGCTCATCCGACAGAGTGATCAAGAGATGCGCTAGTACAGAAGATCCTTATGGGGGTTCAACAATATAACAGAAACGATCAAGAGAAACGGCTTCCCCAATAAGATACTCCAGATAGCTAGTGAACTGAGAGAGTACCAACAATCAGGAAATGAACCGATTGAAATTATAACCTCTGTCATAATATATGTGAAGGGGCTATCCCGAGGGGTATCCGAAAAAATAAGACGGATTGGCAATAGATACATTGTGAGAAAATCATTCAAGACCAAGGATACTTTCAGGGAAAAACTCACGAGGGTGAAACCTCCGGACAACGTAAATCAGAGAACTAAAGATTGCGTCTCATGTGGATGTGGCAGTTCCTCCTAAACGCTCCCTGAAGGTTAGAATCAAAGAGTACCAGAGACTAGCTCAACTGGGATAAACAGAGAAATCCAAGCTAGCCCAACATGCTTGTAATGGGGACCACAACATCGGAAACTTCAATAATACGGAAAAAAGATGGAGAATTAGAAAATTGAAAGAAACAGCATTCATGGCCATTACTCCTAAATCAATCACCAGGCCCTCCCAAGAAATGAAGAATACCTGGGTGCTTATACTAAAAGCTGAAATGAGGAGGACATATTGATTAGTTAATAATTGATCCTATACAGAAACCGCACCTGACCTAACCTAACCTACTGCGCATATCATCAGAGCTGATAGATAGAGTCAAGGTTATCTCTACCACAAAAATTATACTTTTTATATACATAACTATAATTGTATAACAATTCCGTGGTTCGGTAGACTAGTGGTTAGACTGAGTGGAATTTCGTGAATTGCACCTCGAATAACACGCGATCGAACTACAATCGCGAAATGGAAAAACTATGGAGTGCACTAGTCCAGCCAGAACAAGTTTGGCAAACACCGGCCCTTATCATGACCAACACCCTGAAGACACGCGAATGCTTGTGGAAACGTCGGTATCAACAACCAACCACACAGATATGGAAACAGCCGAAATATTATATCAACAAATATGCCATTATCAAGGTATCTGCTTCATAACCGCCCCATAATATTTTTTTTATTGATGATTCTTTTCATCTTGCCACGGAGGTCGACACATAGGGAAAACCGGGGCAATGAGGCCACCCGGGGCAATGGGGCCACTCACATTTCTTCAAAAAACTCGCTCTAATAAGTGCCTATTTCAATGAAACTCTAGTGAATCGATAAGAACCGTTCAGGATTGCGAAGATTAGGGTCTTGTGAGCATCTGTTAATTATTTGTGGACGAATTTCCAAAATCATTATTTTGATTAAATTTTTGTTGTATACAAAAGTAAGTATACAATTAAGTTACTATGCTATATCGAAACGAAAATTTTTATGCATAATGAAAACGAACATAAGTTCAATTTAACATTAAGGTGGCCTCATTGCCCCGTTCTCCCCTACAAATATTTACATTGCCTGATTGCCAATAGACCCGTTGAACCTACAGTAGACTAATAATTCATTTATTTAGTTTTTCAGTATCTTACGAACTGTTTACAATCATGAACCTAATGAAAAATTTACTGAAAAAAATACAGAAATGTTTGTCATCAAACGCTCTCGAATTTTTCAAACCAAAAAACTTAAATATGGAAAGCGTCGATTTTAATTTTTGTTGGTGGTCGCTACTTTTTTTTTTTCAGCAGTCATGATGCAGGTTTCATGAATCTCTGATTGCCTGATTAAAAACAGTTGAGTTGATAAAAACTACCAAAATTCTTCGAAACATATGCATCATTTTTCTGAACCTTTTTTGGGTTTTTTTCTTTCAGTCTCTGAAATAAAAATTAATTAGATGTTTCCTAACAATGAAAAATCAAAAACTGTTACGATGCCGAAAAGTTTAATGAAGTTGAGAATTTGTCTGACGAGAGGCAGTCTGATAGAGACGAAACGTTACGAAGCTTAGAAGTTCGAAGTGCTGTTTTTTTTTTCATTTCAAAAATTTGTTGGAAGGATGTAGCGTTCCACCCGGCGAATTTTGAATAAACTGTTAATTGTTTTATGAAGAAGCCAGCGAAATGTAAAACATAGTGAATATCTTCGCACGATGGAAGACATATGGGTTCATATGCGGCTCAGGCGAAGAATGATTTTGTCTCCTTCCATTTCGTTCTTGATTCCATCCGAATAAAGGTGTTATAAATAGACTTAAATTCTCATCTTTCGATTATCTTTTCTTATAAAGAAAAAACCTTTAAATAAGGGGTAAGTATATTCCTTTCTTTTCGCATGTGTGGCTTCATTTTTGTGCTGTTGTATTTTCAAAATTTTAATTACCAATGTTTCCGCCAATTGTATCGTCTGCTTCGTAGAAAAATACATTTTCAGATTTTTTTACAGGATGCGTCCGCCATTTTATTTTGTGCATAAAATATTTCTTTAAGGTTTCTTCAACATTCACTGCTCATTGCACGACTTTATTTACACTTATTATTGCACGATTCATTTTCTTCTGTTCTGAAGCAACCCGAATCAGAATACCTTGAGATTTTTCCTCCTTTTTTTTATAAGTCAGACATCTTGAAAAAGCGAAATGAATACACGAGTGTTCCTTCATTTCAATTCGAAAATGTTTAAATTTTTGTTGCTTCAGAGGCGGAAGTGTCCATTATTGCATCTTGGCATGTTTCTAATGCATGGTCTCTAAATTTTCAATTTTTTTTTTGGGTTTCTTTTCCTGAAAGATTTGATTCCGTTTTTCTTCATTCACGAGGACGTTCACAGTTCACGGAACCAAAAGACCTCCTGTGACTAGCGGAAATTCTGGAAAACATCTCCATCCAGAACTGATTGGCATACCACCAACCTGTCAACCGAAATCCTGATTGGCATATCATCTGGCTTGTCAACCACCAACATATCCAGGGAAGTAATTGGAAGAAATTGTGAATTTTCCACAATTTTTGTACAAAGTTTTTATAACGATTGTTGGGATCAAACTCCCCTTTTTATAATTTTGTATTTTTCCTGAAAACGAATCTTGGTACCAGATTCATAATTTTGTTTATAAATTTTTAAAAGGAATATTTGTGAATAAACGAGTGATTTGTTTGACTTTAAGTTGTGTCCTTTCATTTTGAGAATTGTGTGATCAGGCTCTCGCACGACCCATTAGAAACCGAGTGAGTTCGATCTTTCATAAAAGGTAATAGCATTAAAACTGTAACATATAATTTTGGCGCCCAACGTGGGGCAGTTCAGGCCTTTTTGACCATCCAAAAACTGATCTCGCATTTCTCCTAGTGGAGGTGACTTGAAAATTCAGAGTCGACCAAAGAACTCGTTTCGGTTAGTTTGAACAATCTGGGGATCAATCTCTTGGTAATTTTCATTCGGGTTAAATTTTTTTTCTATCTTTCTCTTGAAATCATCTGAAATATTTCATTGTGACAAAACGTCGATGAATCCAAATTTTCTGAAACAAAACGAACTATGAAATTGCGATCCGAGGAATCGAGGTTCCGTCATTAGTAGAAGACAAACGTAAAATTTTAAGGGGTTTATTGTCCCAAGAGTCCTCTGATCGTAGTTTTACTTCCTTATCTGACTCTTTTTCTTTTGAAGAGAATGTCTCAGGGATTCGCGAAACTCTGTCGGATTTGAAAGAGGTTTGTGCTCAATTCGACTCAAAATCGACTCAAGTTGATCACAATCCTATACTACCCATGTAAGTGGTAGAATTCAGCGTTTATCGGTTGATACAGACGATCAATCTGCTACTAGACAAAGTCTGTATGGAGAGGTTCTAATGTTAGAAATAAATAAATCTAAATTGCTCACAAGACAACAGGTGTTTTCGTGAAGATATACTACGCACGATAATGATTTGTGAGCTAAAGGTGTCTACCCATCCGAAGATTGCCTATAATCATCAAAAATATAATGGTGATATGCTGTATATGTACTGGTCGAGTAAGCTCCAAATCTCCTGGATTGTTATGTGGACTATGTGGGAAATTTCACCACGGTGGATGTGTAAACCTATCGAGACAACTCGTGGAGCTTTTTCGACTTCCTGGTGTTCAGTGGTCATGCCCAAAATGTAGAGGCGCTAATGAATCCCCAGGACTCCTATTGATGAAGCGGATCCTGATGAATCGGAGCCAGAATCTACCTTAACTCTGAAGATTGTCCAGAACATTCAGAGTGAGATGTTCAACCTCAACAAAAAATATAATGAGGTTATGAATTTCGTGAGTTTTTGTAGCGACCAGTTGACTAATTTCGAAGTAACAATAAAAAAACTGAACGACCGAATGGATGTGATAGAGAAACTTTCTAGGAGAATGCACAACTGAAGGCCAATGTGAAGAGTATGAATGATAGAGTGGAAATATTGGAACAACAGCTCCGTTCCAAAAACATTGAAATACAGGCTATTCCTACCAAGCGAAATGAGAATGTTGCGTACATAATGGGAAAAATTGCAGAATATATCGATTGTCCGATTACCATGAATGATATTGATACCGCCTATCGTATTCACGCCACTACCGACAATAAACCAAAACCAATTATTGTAAAGTTTTCATCACAGAATAAGAGAGACGCTTTTTTGGCAGCTGCTAAGAAGAAACGCTTGTCGTTGAGGATATTTCTGATAATATGTTTATCAATGAACATTTAACACCGAATACGAAGACAATACTCCGATATGCCAAAGAGGCCGCTAAAAAAAATAATTATAAATTTGTCTGGGTTCGAGGGGGAAGCGTGTATGCCAGGAAGAACGAGACATCCAGAGTTATGAAGATCACATCTATTGAGGACGCGAACAAGGTCCAATAGTGATTACCGATAGTGTGTGAGAACCTTTTTGTTTAAGATCGCGTCTACAATGAGTACATCTGTTTCATTTCTTTATCAGAATGTTCGTGGTATGAAAACAAAAGTAAATAAGGTTTTGAGAAATTCATTATCCTGTGATCAACAAATTTTACGTTTGACTGAAACCTGGCTTAATAGCTCTATATCATCTTCTGAAATGTTTTGCGATTCCTACAACGTTTACCGCCGTGACCGTGAAAATACTGCTTCAAGTAAACGGGAAGGTGGTGGTGTTTTGATTGCGGTCGACAGGTCAATTCAGAGTTCACAACAGGCAACAGGACTCTTGGTCGTCGAGCGCCGAAGATGTTTGGGTGACGATCTTTCCAAATGGTAACAATGAGCGTAAGCTACTGATTTGTTGTGTTTATATCCCGCCATCTGATACGGTTGCCTTGAATGCGTTTTGTTCAAAACTGAGTGACATATCGACTATGAATCCGGGAAGTGATATTTTAATATGTGGTGACTTTAATTTACCGAATATTAGATGGGAACTCGACAAGTTGAATCGATGTTACTTGCCCACAAATTTTAGTGGTGCTAATTCTTGTCTATTAGTCGATACTGTCTCATTTTGTGGACTTTCACACTTCAATAACTTCGTAAACAAATCAAACAATATCCTTGATTTAGTATTTTGCAATAATCTGAATGTTGAATGTCTCAGTATAAGTTCATCGCCTTTGATACCTAAAGATGACAATCATACTACTTTGGAGTTTGAACTGAGAATTGAACCGCACTCTCATAAAAATTATAAACTTCAAAATGCTGCGCTATCTTTCAATTATGCTAGGGCGGACTTTGAGTCCATAAATCGGGATTTGTCTCAGGTTCAGTGAGAGGCTCGGTTCTCAGGTTTGAGCACTCAACTTCAATTAATAGTATTCAATTTCAAGGCAGTTTGGTAACTGAGGCTCAAAACATATGTGACATATTTTCAGATTATTTTTCATCAGTTTTCAATCCTTTGAATAATTCCAATACAACTTGTTCGGTGTCTCCTGAATTAATTTTGAGCCTCTTTTCAAAATATCATATAGAAGAGAAAATGATTCTGCAGAAATTGAGACAGCTTAAGAAAAAACCTTGCAGGCCAGATAATATTCCCACTTGTTTTCTGAAAAACTGCGCCGAAAGTATATCCAAACCACTTTTTCTACCCTTCAATAAATCCCTAGAGGGGGGGTATGTTCCAAAAATCTGGAAAATTTTCGAATGTATCATTTCTGACTTTCTTTTCTTTGATACTAAAAATATCCTCAATATTGAACAGCATGGTTTCGTGAAAAAGAGATCAGTGGAAAGTAATCTGTTTTACACCGAGTTTATTCTCAATTGTATGAGTAGGGGACAGCAGGTAGACACCGATTTCAGTAAGGCATTTGACAAAATTGAACATAACATTCTAATTCGTAAGCTTGCTGGGGTCGGTGTGGATGGCAGTTTACTCAAATGGTTCGAATCATACGTCATTGGCAGGGAGTAGGCGGTGGTCATGAGCCAGTATCGTTCAAGTTACTCCGTGAACACATCAGGTGTTCCCCAGGGCTCACATCTCGGACCTTTGCTGTTTAATATATACATCAATGATATCTCTAAATGTTTCAGCCATAGCAAATTCTTGATGTATGCAGACGATCTGAAAATATTCAACTGTGTGGTGGATTTACGAGATGTAAATCTCATACAGAGCGATCTAAATAATCTCTTCGATTACTGTCGACATAATTCAATTTTCATCAACTTCAACAAATGCTTTCAGATTTCATTCACTCGTAAAAAAAAATACTCTCGACTTTAACTACCATATTTCTCACCATAATCTGAAGAAGGTTAATGAAATCAAAGACTTAGACGTAATTTTTGATTCCAAGATATTGTTTGATCAACACATCATTCATATTTCTAAAAAAGCCAATAAAATCCTAGGTTTTCTAATAAGAACATGCTTTGAATTCTCCAATTTATGTAGTCTACGAAGTTTGTACATGGCATATGTAAATAGTGTTCTAAATTTTGGTTCAGTGGTTTGGAACCCTCAATATAATGTCTACATACAACAATTGGAATCTGTTCAAAATAAGTTTGTTGATCATGTCCATAAAAGATTCTCTCCTCATGTGAGTGGTAATCGCAAGGCTGTACAAAAAAAAAATAAATATCTTAACACTTGAGGACAAAAGATAAATAAATGATATTAAGTTCATCTTTCGGGTTGCTAATAATCTAGTGGATTCAGTGGATATCAACAACTCTTTATATTTCAACATACCCAGCCATAACCACAGAAAGAAATTCTTGTTTTACTTCGATTCTGCTAGCAATAATAATTTTTTAAATTCTCCGATGCATAGGTGTTGTAAAACTTATAACAGTATTGCCAATTTGACTGATATTGATGTTTTCGCTTCTTTCTTGTATATCTTTCATTCAAAAAATTATCAAAAATTATTTTTCATCACAATAGTATACCTTGTTCTATTGTGATTGATTCGCTTTTTTTCCTTCGGTGTTTCTTCTTTTAAATTTCAGGTTTTTTTTAAGCTTATATTCTTGAGATGTAACACTTTGGTTTGTATTATGATTATTTTGTATTTGTGAATACAATTGTGGGCTCGTCCTGTATGTATTCCTTTAATGAATAAATAAAATTAAAAAAAAAATATAGCGGAAAAGGTGTCAGGTCCTGTCTCGGGTCCTGTTGATGTTACTCCTACTACCTCTACTCCTGTAAAATCCACGGGTTTGCGTCTCCTGTAAGTGTGAAAAGATTTCTAAATGTGTGCCTGTTTACAAGTGGGGTTTAAAAAATTTTTCCGGTAAGGAATCTTTAATTCCATTCTTGGAATTGGTGGAGTCCCTAAAAGTTTCTAGGGGTTGTAAGGATTCAGACTTATTCGAGTGTGCTGGGGACTTGTTTGGAAATGAAGCATGGACTTGGTGGCATAACAACCACATCAAAAATCGGTTTACGAACTGGAATGAATTGGTGAATGCTACTTTTCTACACAGTAATCATGATTCAGTCTTGTTGCAAGAAATAAAATCTCGTAAACAAAATCTTCGAGAGTCTGTTCCTCTTTATATCAGTTTTTTGGAGGCCCAGTTCTATAGACTGACTAAATGTCCCGTAGAGTCGGAGATGGTCAACATAATAAGAAATAACTTACCTCCTGATTATGTAAAGGCCCTTGTTTTGCAGGATATTGGAACGGTATCTCAGTTGACGGCTCTTTGCAGAAGGATAGAGGATGCTCGGTGTTTGAGCGTTTCCAATCAGTTGGGAGAATTGCAGGTGTATGAAGCTCGCCTTGACGTCAGATGTTGGAACTGTGGTGAGGCAAACCATCATTATAATGAATGTTGTAAGCCAAGAACACGTTTTTGTTTTGGTTGTGGTCGGAAAGGTGAGATTAAATCAAGTTGTTCCTTTTGTTCAAAAAACGTAAAGGGAGGCCACAATCCCTCAGGTATTGGAGGTCCTTCAGGTCGAAAACCTGCTCAAAACCAAAGGAAATCGAACCAGAAGAAGAATTAACTTTTTCGCTTCGAATTTGTTCGGAAAATTCTATCCCATCCGATAATTCCTCATGTTTAACATCTCATATCCCTCGAGAAAAGGTCGGTAAGGTTTTTTCTGTCTTCAATGAAGTAAATCCCTTACTAGAGCTTCGTCAAAAGAACAATCGTCCATATCTAACAGTACTTGTTGGAGGTGAGCCCATTTCCTCCTTAGTAGAAAGTGGCAGCAATATTACCATTTTAGGTTCCTCTTCAATTCATCTCCTACGGAAAATGAATCTATCCCTCCACTATGACCTATCGGTTAATCTTACCACTGCCGATGGTGAACCCCAAAATACTCTAGGCTATGTCAACCTCCCCATAAGTCTTAACAATCTCAGTAAAGTTCTCAGGGTACTGGTTGTTCCTTCAATTACTCATGACTTGATTTTAGGTATGGATTTCATTCATGCATTTAACTTAACTCTCGATTTTAAAGATTTTACCTATAATTCCTCTTACCTATCTTCAGATAATTCTGTTGCTGTAGTTCGAGCCCTGCTTGGACCCGATTCGTTAACTTCTTGTCAGAAGTTAGAATTGGATTATGTTGTCGACCTCTTTAAACAAATTGCACCTTCTGATAAGTTGGGTACGACGCATTTATATGAGCATCACATTGACACAGGAGATGCCAAGCCAATTAGACAAAGGCAATACCATCTTTCTCCTGCAATGCAGAAAATTCTAAACGGAGAAATTGACAAGATGTTGGAACTCAACATCATCAAACCTGTCTCCGGTTGTAGCACATGATTGTCTCCTCTTTGGTTAGTTCCCAAAAAGGATGGAACACATAGAGTCGTGGTCGATGCCAGGAAGTTGAATTCCATTACTCTACCTGATAGTTATCCAATGCCCCCCATCGATTCTATTCTAAGCAAAGAACGTGATGCATCCTTTCTTGGTTCAATAGATATGAAACAGGCATTCTTTCAGATTTCTTTGGATGAAGAATCCAAAATTAAAACAACTTTCGCTGTTCCAGTTAGAGGCCTATTTTGTTTTAACGTTCTACCGTTGGTCTCAATTGTGCTTGTCAAGCAAGGGTGAGACTTATGGATATGGCCATTGGTCCATCTTTATAGCCTTATGTGTTCTATTATGTCGATGACATAATCGTTTGCACCCCTACTTTTGAAATGCACCTTGCTGTCCTTAGAAAACTATTTCACTGTCTGAAAGAGGCAAATCTAACGGTTAACCTAGATAAATGTAAGTTCTGTAGGCCTTCCTTAAATTTTTTTTGGGATTTGTGGTGTATGCGAACGGTCTAAGAACTGATCCTTCTAAGGTTCAAGACATCTTAGATTATCCCACCCCGAAAAATACTACCTAAATCAGGCGTTTCATCGGGTTAATTGGTTGTTACCGCCGGTTTTTAATAGATTTTGCTTCAGTAAGTAGTCCAATTACTGATTTGTAAAAGGGTAGGAAGAAAGGACAACCCATTGTGTGGACAGACGAGGCAGATGAGGCCTTCCATAAAATAAAGTCTTTGTTGACTTCAGCTCCCATACTGGCAAGCCCAGATTTTTCGAAGCCATTTTGTATTGCTTGTGATGCTAGCGATAACGGTGTTGGAGCAGTATTGTTTCAGGAGGAGGACGGATCCAGTTGCTTACTTCAGTAAGGTTTTGAATAAAAGTCAACGCAACTATTCAACCACTCAGAAGGAACTTCTAGCCATAGTTCTTTCGATTGAGAAGTTCAGACCGTATATTGAAGGTACGGAATTCACCGTAATCACTGATCACTCTTCGTTGGTATGGCTTAATTCAATGAAGAATCCAAATCAACGTATCTCAAGGTGGATTATCGTTTCAAAATTATCCATAGAAGCAGTTTCATCAATACTGTGGCTGATTCACTTTCTCGTTTGTCAACTGACGTTGTACAGGATTCAATCATGAATCTGTCCCAGATGAAGGTTGATAAATGGTATAGTAATTTGCTGACTAAAGTTAGCGATAATCCAGATTTGTTTCCTGATTTTAAAATTAGCGATGGTGTCTTATATAAACATATTTTGCCTAGGTATCGACTTGTGAACGATTCTCCTGAATAGAAAATCGTGGTGCCAACTCCTCACAGGCTGAAATTGCTGAAGGAATTTCATGATGAGCCAACAGCAGGACACTTTGGTGTCTACAAGACTTTGCACCGGCTATCTTCTCTATATTTCTGGCCTAGGATGAAAAATTCTGTGGTTAAGTATGTCAAGAGCTGTAAGGTATGTGCTTCTTGTAAACCAGGAAACCTTCCTCAGGCTGGCTTAATGGGCAAGTATCGAAATATTAACTTCCCATTTCAATTTCTGAGTGCTGATTTGTTGGGTCCTTATACGCGTTCTAAAGCTGATAACCAGTATCTTCTTGTTGTTACTGACTGGTTCACCAAATTTGTTTTTGTTCAAGCACTTGCTAAAGCTACTGCTAGAGCTATTGTGAAATTTATTGAAAATCAAATTTTCTTAATTTTCGCTGTGGATAATGGATCACAATTTGTTTCTGCAGAATTCAAAAGCTTGATGAAAAAGTATAAGGTCCAAAAAATTTTCTATAATGCACGATTTCATCCCCAAATGAATCCAACTGAGCGTGTGAACAAAACCATAGTAACCGCCATTAGATCATACCTTGATGGTGATCACAAGCTTTGGGATAGGAACATCCTAGAAATCGCATAGGCTATCAGACTTGCCAGGAGTGAAACTTTAAAATATAGTCCCTCTTTTTTAGTTTTCCTTAGAAATGTTGCTACTGATGGATCTTTTTATGGTATCATTTCAGAAAATGCCGATAATGCCGTCACGATAGGGGATAAGGTTCTGGATTCAGAATTGGTTCAACAACTGCCTGAGCTTTACGAAGACGTTCGAAAACGTTTGAAGCATTCCTACGAGATCAACGCTCGCAGATACAATCTCAGAAGACGTGATCTTCGTCTGAAATATATTCCTTGCATAGTGAACAATCTTGTTGACTTGTCTGGTAAGGACTTGGGAAATTTCCATATAAAGGACATAAAGCCTGATTTAACCCAGGATGATCCAAAAGATATTTCGGATATGGAATCTGAGTGATCCCTAAAATTTATCCCTATTTATTGTTTTATGTGTCTGTTTTCATAGTCTGTATCGCCAGTGTTCATTGCACTATCATTTCTTATTCCTTCTACTTTCCCTCAAAATTTCACTAATTGGAATTTGAACATAATCATGTATTTGAAGCTTGTAGGTGATTATCTTTTTTAACTTATTTATCCCTTATCTCTTATTTGATCGACGGGCATTTCTCTTCCTGTGATGGAAATGCCTATCTTCTCTCTCTTCAGTATTTCCATTGCAATTTTTCTTCTGCTCCCGTTCAAATCTCTATTATCCCTAAATATATGCTTCTACCTGTTTTCGAAACAACGTGCAGTTATACGGCTCCTCTATGATGGCATTGCATCAATTATAGTGTAGCTGTTTAGTTGTTTTGGAATATTTGAATTGTGTGTCTTTTAGATGAAGCAACATGTTCAATCTAATTCCCTTTTCCTGAATATCCCTTGTGATATTCTACTAATAGACGGTTCCTCCCCCACCCGTTCAACAATTTGAATCGAAATTTTATTTTGAGTAGGCCTATCAATGTGCTCTGCCTTACTAGGATATTGCCCATGTTCTTTAGAATAATGGAATATAATATCATATAACTACACAATAAATGGACATAAAATCAAATAAGTACAAAATGTTAAAGACCTCGGAATTTTGATTGATGATAAATTAAGTTTCGCTGACCATGTCAATTCTGTTACCATCGATTGCTCAAAGATGATAGGATTTATTATGAGAAACTGCAAGCATTTTACCAATGCACGATCCTTGGTTTCTCTCTACTACGCTTTCGTTGACAGCAGACTATCCTACGCTTCTGTTGTATGGAATCCAATATACGCTAAAATACATAACTAGGCTGCAGAGAGTTCAGAATAAATTTTTGACATATCGGAAATAAAACTGGTAGGCCTGTGATCAATAGTGACTATTCCATCATATAAAGACAGTATAATATTATGCAGTTGAATACGCAAAGAAGCAAAACTGACATTTTGTTTATATTCAAAATATTAAATGGATACATTGATTCTATTCAGTTGCTGTCAATGATAAATTTTAATATATGGTCTCGTGTAACTAGGCGGGCTGAATTATTCAACATTCCTTATAGAAGAACAAACATAGGGTTTAATTCACCTCTGGTCAGATCTCAAAGAATATGTAATTTATACAGTGATAGAATTAATTTTTATAATGTTTCTCTGACAAAAATGAAATTCGAAGTTGAAAGTGTATTGAATTCTTAGGTTGTTTCGGATTGTAATAAGAGTTGTTATTTTTTTGTGAGGACAATTTGTTGGTGATTAATCTGATTATTTATTGTGTAATTATTTATTATACTGTTAACTTAACATCTATTTACCCACAGAGTGGATACTATATTGGACATTAGTCTGTTTGTATCCCTATACTTCTAAATAAATAAATAAATACTCGTCCGAAAGTACATTTATTTGGTTGACGTCGGTTGGGAAATCGTCTATGGCATTCCATATTGGCTTCATTTCCATTTCCGTTACAAAAACCATAAACAAAAATCATATCCGCATATTCCGCATGAGTAACTAATTGAGTCATGTTGAAATACACTTCTTGTGACAGATTATGTATTAAATATTCTCATTCTGTGGTTCACTGTGATGGTAACCATGGATCTTGAAGAACTTGATTTAAATAGAGATTTAATTTTCATAGAGAATTTTCAATTTCATTAAAACTATTTATCATACATTCGTGATTCAATATTTTATATACCATAAAGCCATAAGTGAGTACATTTTTGAACGAAACTACTATGTTTTAGGAATATTGGCTTCATAGAAAACCGGAAGTGTGCCGAAAATCATCTGAATAATGACTCAATTTTATGTTAATCCATAATTTTGCCTTTCATATGTTTCGAACGTTTATTCTGTATTTGTAGTAGTAGTATGTAGATTTTTTTGGTTCACGTACGTATAAAGAAATTTTTTGAATTAAATGATTTTATACATCTGAATATGAGCGATCAAAAATGAATTTCGAATTTGGAATATTTATTTTAGGACTCAGGAAGAGCTTTGTATTATTGGACGATACAGCTTTATCATCCAGTTTAGAATATTCTCAATTCCTTGGAGCGAAAAAACGATTTTGTTCATTTTTGAAAATTTTTTCTAGGAAAAATGGACGTGTGCCAAAAAAAATAAAAACGCTCCAGTAATGTACACTTATGGTTGAATCTGAAGCGAGTAGAAAATTTCTGAAAACGGAATGTACAGGGTGTTTTTTCAACCTGCATACTTAATCTGAACTTATCATAATTCCCACCCTGTATTTTTGAAAAAGTGTTGGAATTGGAATTATTGAAAGAAGATAATCATATTGTTCTACACTGAAAATTTCATCAAGATTGATCAAGCCATACCAAAGTTATGAATAAAAGAAAAATCGGTCGAATCGGACAAATCACCCTGTAGACTCTCATTAAAGGCCCCCAACCATAAACCAAACATTGTTTCGAAACTGCGTTGACTAGTGTATACTTCACCTAAAATCTGACGGTCTCCTCCGGAATCACCCTGTATATATATTCTTATGAAAAAGAGAGCTAAAATAATACAATAAATGTTGAAACAAAAAGTACCTAAGCTGAGGTAAAAAAAGAACAGGGTATCATAACATTCTTCGTATGATACTACAGAATCATACGATACTATCAACACTAGTATCATACGATACTATACAGCCAGGGGAAAAAACCTCAGCCGAAAAAACCTGTCTCCCCGTAAACAAAATAACATAAAATATCATATTTCAGGAAAATCTTGAAAGACATCAGTGTGATCATCTTCATGTTATCCGTCGATGGGCTCGGATAAACAGATTCTTCCCAGAACGACTCGCAATTCTTAATCTGAAATGAAAAAAGACAAAAGCAGAAAAGAAACCGATTATTCAGAATAAATCAAATGCATTTTGGAAATGCATTTGCTACTTTAAAAAACATCAACATTAAGATTTCTTGGCCAAATAATGTTCGGAGGTTTATAAATATTTGTGACAGAAATGTCACAAAATTTGAAAGAAATGAAAAAAAAACTCCATCAATTTCACCTTTCCGAATCTGTTGAAAGTTACGAAACTGATAATTTTTCAACATAACAAGCTAAAATTGTAAAAAATCAATTAATACATAACCTTTCAACTGTCTCCTCTTTCACAAGGATTTTTTTCTGTTGCCGTGTGGGTTTCTTGCAGAAGAATCACTTCAATACCATGTTCATCAGCTAATTTGGAGACGAAATCCTTCGATATTCAAAATCCACAAATTCTTGATCTCTGGTCGTGAGGGTTTTTTCAAACCGGATACGACCTTCCAGGTGGTGATTTTTCGGCACTTCAGATGTTTGAAGACCGCTACGGGACCTCAATGAAAGGCAATCATCTCCCATAGATAAACCAAACATTCTATAACACAAGAAAACAGAATATTTTTCAGGACCCAAAACTAAGACATAGCACGAGAATTGTCATTCTGACAATTATCTTCTCTTATAGAGGAAAAACCTTTAAATAAGGAGTAAGTATATTTCTTTCTTTTCGCTTGTGTGGCTTCATTTTTGTGCTGTTGTATTTTCAGAATTTTCATTACGAATGCTTTCGCCAATTCTATCGTCCGCTTTGGAAAAATACATTTTCCGATTTTTTTACAGGATGACTCCGCCATTTCATTTTGTGCAAGAAATATTTCTTTTATGCTTTCTTCAATATTCTCTGCTCGTTGCACGACTTTATTTACACTTATTATTGCACGATTCATTTTCTTCTGTTCTGAAGCAACCCGAATCAGAATACCTAGAGATTTTTCCTCCTTTTTTTATAAGTCAGACATCTTGAAAAAGCGAAATGAATACACGAGTGTTCCTTCATTTCAATTCGAAAATGTTTAAATATTTGTTTCTTCAGAGACGGAAGTGTCCATTATTGCATCTTGGCATGTTTCTGATGCATGGTCTCTAAATTTTCAGTTTTTTTTTTCATTTCAAAAATTTGTTGGAAGGATGTAGCGTTCCACCCGGCGAATTTTGAATAAACTGTTAATTGTTTTATGAAGAAGCCAGCGAAATGTAAAACATAGTGAATATCTTCGCACGATGGAAGACATATGGGTTCATATGCGGCTCAGGCGAAGAATGATTTTGTCTCCTTCCATTTCGTTCTTGATTCCATCCGAATAAAGGTGTTATAAATAGACTTAAATTCTCATCTTTCGATTATCTTTTCTTATAAAGAAAAAACCTTTAAATAAGGGGTAAGTATATTTCTTTCTTTTCGCTTGTGTGGCTTCATTTTTGTGCTGTTGTATTTTCAGAATTTTCATTACGAATGCTTTCGCCAATTCTATCGTCCGCTTTGGAAAAATACATTTTCCGATTTTTTTACAGGATGACTCCGCCATTTCATTTTGTGCAAGAAATATTTCTTTTATGCTTTCTTCAATATTCTCTGCTCGTTGCACGACTTTATTTACACTTATTATTGCACGATTCATTTTCTTCTGTTCTGAAGCAACCCGAATCAGAATACCTAGAGATTTTTCCTCCTTTTTTTATAAGTCAGACATCTTGAAAAAGCGAAATGAATACACGAGTGTTCCTTCATTTCAATTCGAAAATGTTTAAATATTTGTTTCTTCAGAGACGGAAGTGTCCATTATTGCATCTTGGCATGTTTCTGATGCATGGTCTCTAAATTTTCAGTTTTTTTTTTTAAGTTTCTTTTCCTGAAAGATTTTATTCCGTGTTTCTTCATTTACGAGGACCTTCAGAGTTCACGGAACCACAAACCTCCAGCACTGATTGGCATATCACCTGGTCTGTCAACCACCAACATATCTAGGGAAGTAATTGGAAGAAATTGTAGATTTTCCATAATTTTTGTATAAAGTTTTTATAACGATTGTTGGGATCAATTTCATATTTTTGTAAATATTTTTCCTGAAAACGAATCTTGGTACCAGACTCATAATTTTGTATATAAATTTGTAAAGGGAATACTTGTAAATAAACGAGTGATTTGTTTGACTTTGAGTTGTGTCCTTTCATTTTTAGAATTGTGTGATCAGGCTCACGACCCATTAAAAACCGATTGACCTCGGGCATTCATAAAAGGTAATAGCTTCAAAACTGTTACAAGGATTTGGCCTCTGACAAATTATTGCACAAGTCTTACCCAGGGACATTTCTTCTATTATTTAAAATAAAATTCCAATTGATTTTTGTTTCAAAGGCTGGAAAAGGAAACTTTCAGAAAAAATCCAAAGGCCTCTCATGAAATATTCAAATAAATAGTGCATCAATTTCATGACGGAAATGTTAGATAAATTTAATTTCTACTCAATGGTACTTCTCAGGAAACGACTAACGATACATATAGGGAGTTTCTGCAATGAACTGGGTAAAAAGCTTCATTATATATTTTCGCAATTCTGCCTCATCAATTCTGCACGTTTAAATGCAAAGCAGCAGTTATCTCGAAAAGCAGTTTCATAATGAACTCCGTGTGTTCATTTCTCCAAGTAATTGCTCCCATCTCAAAGATTTATATCATTCCCATTAATATGGTGAAAGAAGACTTCAGAAAAAATGTCGGAGATATATTACAATTATGCAAGTGACATAAAGCCCTAGACTGAAAGTTATCAACAAGAAACAGTGCTGCTTGTATACATAATTCAATGTGTACGTGACGTAAATGTGACTTGGAATTTATTCGTAGCTACGTCAAAGTCAGACAGACAAAACAGGCCTAGAGCAATGGCTCTGTAATAACGAGTGTCTCGGGATAGTTCTATGTCGAATTAACGTCTACTGGGAGATCGGGATTTCTGAAAATGAAATTTGTTATCATCCGAGGAACGAAAGGACAGTTTGCAAACATAATTGCAGTCCCAAAGATCTCTTCACTGTGCTATATCGCAAAACTAATCAAAACCCTTATTCACAAAAACGGAGACTGAATAATTGGTCGCGACATTTTCTACAATCCGTGTCGTAGGTTTCGTTTGTTTGATTCATTGATCCAATTTAAGTTTTTGGATCGGGTTACTACTCGGTTTCTTAATTTGTAATCCTATTATTAATTAGCAATATTCCATCTGATATTCATTATATTACAACAGAACTGAAGTTGGCGATGGTCGAACCAATCTTTAGAAAAATTATGTTGATAACTTGAATCAGCCGTCGAATGTATTCGATAAGATTATTCACGTCGTCTTTAAGATTTCTGTCATGGTTTTTCATCAACATGAAAACAGTTCTGATTAATCCACGCAAAGTCCATTGTGCGAATTTCGAGAATTTTTTTATTCATCGCTAGATGATGAAGCTCAAGTAGATGAAATATTTTTCGATTTAACTCGAGCGTTTGATTGCCTTCAACTGTCTTATCGAGAAAAGGAATCAAAATGGTTTGTGGTGTATTCCTAGCATGGAATGGAAGTTTTCTCTCGGACCGGTTTATGCATTTGTAATCAGTTGGGGTTGTATTTGTGGATGTAATAGTTCTTTCTGAGACATTGCGTCTCGAGAATGTAAATGATGTTATCATACCTAATTCTGCCAAATTATATAATGAAGCGTATTCAAACCAAAACGATGGAGTTATTGTTTATATTAAAAGTTCGATTGGGTTTACAACTTCCATCCATCATTTGAGTGAAATTTGAATTAATGACAGATCTTATAATATAAACTTGTTGCCGGAATCCTTCAACTGATCTCACCGAATATTTTTATGAAATCGAGGCACAGACGTAAATGTTACCAATTATATCTGCATGATGGAAGATCGCGGTTTTGTTTTGTTTCTTATGTTGATGATAATTTTAATGATTAAATGAAACATAGAGCATTAGAGAAAGAATGTTATAATAATCACAGACTTGACTGTTCTCCACCCAAAAGAAAGAAAATAGCAGAAAGAAATGAATATAGAAGGAATAATTCGATTCAAATCGAACCATGTTACCAAACTTCAACCATGATATACATATAAGTTCGACCATAGCCTTAAGATGTCCTAGTAACAATGACACAGTTTCGTGAATTTTTTATCAATAGAAATGATATAATTTAACACAAGGCTTTGTCAGTTTGCAAAAAACCTATGAGATGTCAGAATTAATGAAATGAAATGAAATGAAATGAAATGAAATGAAATGAAATGAAATGAAATGAAATGAAATGAAATGAAATGAAATGAAATGAAATGAAATGAAATGAAATGAAATGAAATGAAATGAAATGAAATGAAATGAAATGAAATGAAATGAAATGAAATGAAATGAAATGAAATGAAATGAAATGAAATGAAATGAAATGAAATGAAATGAAATGAAATGATTTATTGATCCTTTTTGACACAAAGTGTATAGGACAAGTCAAAGACAAATACAAAATAGACTATTAAAAATTCAGAATTGTGATTTACATGTCTATCACATACTCTTCTACACTATAATATTCTTTTTTTACCAATAATTCTTTCACCGTTTTCCCATATTCTCTTTTATTCAGTACCCTCACTCTCTGTGGTCGAAGATTAAATAGTATTATGCCTTTATACATAATAGAAGACTTAAATTTTGTGGTTTTATGCACTGGAATAGCGAGAGTGTCGGTACTTCTGGTCGAATAATTGTGGTAACTTGACAATTTGTTAAATCTATCTATGATATCTTTAATATAAATTAAGGCTCTATACATGTATATACAAGGAGCAGTAAGAATGTTGTTTTCTCTAAAAGCTGGTCGGCAGGAAGTACGTGGGTGTAGGCCAAAAATCATACGTAATATACGCTTTTGGGATACCAGAACTCTGTTAAAATCGACAGAGTCACCCCAGATTAAAATACAGTAATCTATATGGCTGTACACCAAACCATAATAGAGATTCAACAGAACTTCAAAAGGCAAGGAATTCTTCAATCGATATATTATATGAAAAGATGAGCTAAGCTTCTTACAAACCTTTTCGACATGTTGGCACCACCTCAAATTTCCATCAACATAGACACCTAGAAACTTGACCATTTCTTTTGCTTTCGATGATGTAGCAGATATCAAATGTGCTGTCATTTGCACTTCTCAGCGCCAATCGAACACATTCGGTCTTGTCAATGTTCATGATCAGGGCATTTTCCCTGCATCAGTTATCAAATTGATCGATTAGGGACACACAGACATGACCAAACTTCTTCTGCTGTCAAATGAATGTTAAGTTATCACTTCCTCCGCTTCTACAAATAGTCTTTTTTCAATAATTTTTCACAAAATCTTCAGAATCGTGAGAACTGTTCGATCTATCAATTGACATTCGTCTAAACGAAATAGATTAATGCTGAAATGAGGATATAGTATTTTCAGCTCCACAAGAATTTATTAATTGTCATTTTACTGATCCCGACTTCTAGGATCCCACAATTGTCATAACCCTTTCAAATGAATTAATCCTTGGATGCTGCGATCAGAACTCAAATCTATTGTACTATAATAATGAATCTAACTAAGTATTCACTTATAACATAAGTTTTCCTTTTTATAGCTGGGAGTATAGTTACTCCCTCGTCATTTCCAGAAAAAATAAGGCTCTTTATGTACAGAGTGAATTACTTATCTTGGTGACCCCAATTTTCTCGAAAACGTCCAAATATTTTTTCATTCTGTGAACGACGTTATGAACAAGTCAATGTTGACTCGAGATGCGCGTTAAAATCAGCGAAAAAATAAAGACGCCAGGCGTCGCGGCACTATTAATTTCTTTTTTCTAGGAACATACCTTCTTTATCGGGTCATTCGAAAGATACTTCCGGTAGCTCAGTAAAATTGTAGAGAAAAAGTAGACTGTATTTTGCGGGAGCGAAAGGCGAGATTATTGCAATGTTAAACAACAAGTTCATGAGAAAAAGGGCGGTCAAAAATGATGACTTACCAAATCTTCTAAGGCTGATGACTTGGAGGGCTCTGCTACAACTCCCAGCTTTTCTCAGGGAACCTTGGCTGCGGGAAATCGGCCCCAACTTTCGGTTCTTAATATGCAGTGTTGAAAACACAATCAAAATGCGATGTGGAATTATACAATAGAAATAAGCGGTTATCAAAAGCGTGGAATTATCCAAAACAAATAGCGAAATTTTAATCTGTAAGTACAGAAATAAGCGAGAAAACTCGAAATTCAAAGGCGTTTTCAACTCGTTTTCACTAGAAAACCATCAATCGAATCGAATAATGAATGAATGTTCACATACATAAACAGTGTGCTGAGAAACAAAAAACTATCGCGACAAGTCCTCATTGTTGACTGCGTTTATGCGGACTCCTTTGCAATTAGTCTTGCCTTCGCTACGTTTCAAACCAAACAATCTCATTCTGAAGTTTTTTTCTGAAAACCCTTTTTTTCATTTCTCACCATCAGCGATCTGCAGCGCGTTTTGTGTTAATTCGATATCAACTGGGCCCCCGCCACGACGATCCAAGCGAGTGCGGCGCCAAGGTAGATGAACAAAATCATCAGGATAGAATGCCAGTAGTGAACCTATCAAACGTGAAAAGTTTCAAGTGCATAGCTCGTATATAGATATCTAAAAACCCCCGATTTCGTCACTCACGCACTGATGATCATAAATTCTGTTGGGGTACTTCCCAATGTCCTATCACGTTCAAATTTAATATGTGAGCTAGTTTCAGTACACAAACAACGAAAAAATTCATAAATTTGAAACGGATAGATAAACTATATTGATGTGAAGCTTCATATGAATCCGTTCGGTAATTCTTACATGAAGGAGTAACAAACATCTTCACATCCTCACAAACTTTCGCATTTATAATATCAGGAGGAAGTAGGATTTTGTGTCTTGAATTAAAGGAGGCTGGTTCTCTAGAAAATGTGTCTCTTCAAATAAGACGAAATATGTGGCTACATCAAGATGGGGCTCCATAACATAACACTGCCATTGTGAAGAGATCTTTAGATCAAGAATTCGAAAATGAATGGATACGAACCAATGGATTATATAGATGGAACCCTGCAACAGAGCGGAGTTGAGTAACCGCAACTCAAGTTACATCCTTAGACCAAGAATGCTCTGAAGATACCAACCGTAGATATAGGCAGATGTAGATGGAATAGCTCCTAATACCTAGACCGCGGTCGAAAAGTTCAGAAATTTGAGTTCATATAAGTCATTTAAGAGACTCTGTAGTTCTCATTATTATGCGTGGTAGGTATATAGTATATAATGCCTCATATTCATGTCCGTTGCGCTACCTCAGATTCATAAGATTATTCTTTTTCAATTATTTATTCTTTTTTGAAACTGAACTGTAGCAGCCCAATATGAACCTACTCAGATGCTCAAAAAAATTACAAGAACTTATTATGATTTTAGTAAAATTTTGAAATTTCAATGCGGCTAGCTGGGGGTTAGGTATAAATTTTTTTCTGTCTTGCATTTTGATTCGATTCTATAGAAATCAGTTTTTTCGGTATATCTTTGGAAAAAAAAGGAAAAAATATTTTCAGTCCCTCCAAATATACTGAAGGACAAATAAAAGTTGTTATATGAAAATTGAGGGTTCCGAAAGAAGGTAGAAAGAGTAGATGGTTGCGAAACCTATAAATGAAGTTAGAGCTAATTCGGAGATCATAAAGACAAAAGTAGGGATCAGAAAAGCAGGGAATGAAAATTTTAAACTGAATGATCAAATTTTGCTGAGGTTTCCCACAAAAATCGTGCAAAGGGTATATTTTTAGGAGCATGGGGGAAACGAGGAGATGGTTGACTCAATCGCCCATTTCCAAGCGAAATGAAAGTTGTTCAAGTTTTGTATAGCATTAGTTGAAATCGGAAAGACCTATCTGTGGGGCAAAGAGATAAATGCCGGTTAATCTTTCATACACACGAGGTTTATCCCGCCATAGACATAAATGCCAGTTATTTTGATTACGTGATTTTTGATTGATTATTTCTATTATGTGCTCATACGTAATTCAACTAACTTTTACTCCAGATTTGAATATACAGATAAAGAAAATCCTTATGGAAACATAGGAATATGAATGTTAAATTCGAATGAACTCCGAGTCTAGTATAACAGCGAAAGAATCGAAATCTCATTGCGATTGAATAACAAATAAGGGACTGAACTGTTGGAATGGCAAGTCCCGGCAAGAAGGGGTTATCTCGGCTGCCGCGAATTGTAATGCACATTAGTCGCATCCGAACGTCAGATGTGATAGCTAGATGGTTTGAAAATAAATTAGATTCGCGTAAATCAAAATGTTTATGGTTAAGGAGAAAATTCAAATCATGAAATGGTACTTCGGTGGATAATCTATTGCGGAGACAATAGCTTCTTTCATTGTTGCCTTTGGACATAGGCCGGTACCTTCGCGTTCGGTTCTCCAACTTTGTGCCAATATAGCAAGAATTCCTAATCTTCTCAGAGATATGAGATTATCTCTTTATAATAGATTTGGCTACTGTTTGGCACAACAAGGTGTTTTAGAATTTGTATTTCTTTTCCTTCTTTAATTTTCATAGAATTAATTTTGGTTTTTTTAATTCTTCTCTTAAAATGAATTCTTGGTTTTAATTTTTTTTTCTAGAATTTATTTTATTTTCAAACCAGTTTTGGCGAAAACGAATCTGAATACTAATTTCCATAGGAAATTTTTTGTGTCATTCATTGAGGCAAATAAATTAATCGCGTCAGAGTGAAATGAAATTGTCGTACCTATTCATTTAGAACAGATATGAAATCACCCATATTACATTTAAAGTGTTAACCCTCAACTGGCGTTGACAATTTCGTGACGTTATTGGTGGGGTGGGGTCTGATTGACCCCAATGTTCAACGGGTTGTTTCGGGAATGATACTCAAGATATATTTGAATATTTTCTTTTATTCGGTAGTGGTTAATTATGATCTTCAAATTATATATGCTTATCTTCATAATTTTGATTTCAATATCGAAAAAAAACCAGGTATTTAATTTCTAATGAGATAGTCCGGACTTTTGTTAACCGAAATGAAAATTGGTTAAATAAGTAATAAAAGAAAAGAAAAATGCATTTATTTAAGGTTTTCATGGTTTATTGGAATATCAAATCCAAGAATGTAAACAAAAAATTACAAGAATGAGATGTTTTCCATGAAACTGCAAGCACCGAAATTTGGGATTTCAAATGAAATTCTGGCAGACGTATGACCTACAGTCACCATACATTGGTAGAGTGCATCTGCTGCATAACATTTTCTTTTTCTCATCATACTTCCTATCACAAATTCCACATCTCTTCCGTTTCTCGTTCTGTAGATTCACATTTTCGAGCCTCTTCTATTGGTAAAGGTTTATGGAGTTTATTCCAATAGATAGGCGAATCTCTCTAGGCAATCAGGAATTGTAGTCTCATATTGAGATAAGGCTCCTGCAAGTTGTCTTGCCTGTGTTTTGCAAAAATCTTTCTGTTTTTCAAAATTATTATCACTGTAACGCACAGTTCCAGAAGTACTCGCCATCACGAAAATAAAACACCAATACTATTGTGGTGCCACACAGACCCCAACACAACTTTAACACTCAATATCTCGATCAAAAAATAATTCAGGACGAGCCTGCATTTATCGAGTGCTCATGGATAACCTAAGGTGAAGCTAGATGGCGCGGCGAAGTATAGACTCTGAAAATGCATAATTTAGAGGGGATTATAAAGTGATGGGGGTCTTGTAGACCCCACAACGGCAGTTGAGGGTTAATTATTCGATTCGACACTTCGCGTACCATACGTTGTGCTCTACATCCCCACCCAACCGAATCTATCGGCCCAGCCGGTTATTCGATATCACTTCCCTCTGAGGTTTTGATATTGCCACTTTTCCACTAGAATATGGCCCTGTTCGAAATTACCCGATCTGTATAGGTATCTTGTTTGCAGATTAACGTGAACGATATGCCATAAGTAAGTTCTGTTCGTCAAACCGAATAACGTTTGACGAAAAAAAGGGTCAGGCAACATAGATATGATTTTAATAAGTCTAACAGGCATAAAAAGTCGAAGATGTCTCTGGCTAATCATAATTTCCAAGAGCAGCAGAGGTTTGATTCCGATGATGAAGATGCATAGAAAGAGACAATTAGTTGAAGCACAATATGAATGAAATAGTATTCATCAAGCTAAAAAACACTTAATAGCAAAGTTGACACTGAAACTTTGAGTTTAATATGATAATGGAAATATTTTGGAAGTTTTCAAAAACAGAAGACGCTTTTTTAACCCGACAGTGGTAGTAGATATGTGAGTTACATTGTGTATGTTTATTTGAATTCCGTATCCTTCAGTTCATCATTTTCAATTCGAGTTTTGAATTGATGTTGAACAAAAATAGATATTTCATATGTTTTACCGTCTGAGGTTCATATTTCCACATCAATATCCAGAACAACATCTCACTTAACTTTTTTAAATATGAGGACAAATTGGGACAATGAAAATCATCAAATCATTTTTTCTTCTGGTTAACCCTCAATCAAGTGAAAATTCAATGAGTTCTATAACAATAGAAATGAAATTCCATCCAGATAACATGAATTTCAAGATTAGGTAGGTAGGTACATTTAGTTCTCTCTGATGTTCCTTTCAATTTCAAATTCGCTTTTAACAGACCTAATAATTCTTTCTGAAAACTAACTCTGCTGACTTCAGAAGTCGAAAACACAAGAAGTCAATCGCGAAATTTGAAGTACATGTTACGAGAATATTATGATTAAAAAAAAACTAGATTCATATTGAAATAAGATAAGTATCTGAGATATGCGAATTCATTGAATGCTATTATAGTAGGTAATCGGAAATGAATCCTACACAATAGACCAGATAAAATGATCTTAATCACCAACAAATACACATATTTTTCATCATTCATTTTGATAGAACTGAGGTTTCTTCGAGTTCCTGATTGAAAATGATTTCACATAGCACCGTTGCAATTTTTTTGATTTGCATAATCGAAATCGGTAAGTGTTTTTGAGTAATTCATTCCACTATAATCCCGTTAAAATAAAATATCGCAATTGGTTATACATTGCAAAATCGCATCAAATATCTTCTCTAATACTGCAACAGTTCGACATACCTATATCACAATCAAGAATATATCTACTGAATGCTAGGAATTTATGAATGTATGAGATACCTAAATAATTTGCAGCTGAATAGTGTTGTTCACTGAGAAAAAAACAATTGACCTCATGACATGTTTCATTATTGTTTAATTTATGATTATATAAGTATAATATATCATTATGGAATAATGCGATTGGAGTGCTATTATGAATGTATGTCTATAAGAATGAAACTATTAGTACGAATGAAACGATGAAAATAATATTGAATTATCTGCTGATATGATTTGACAAATCATAAGAATGGTTAAATAAAACAAGTAGGCCTTTTGTATTTCGCTATTCCTGGGTGATTTGAATCAAAATTAATTTTCAAAGAAAAATTTATTTTGACAAATGTAGGTATTTCATTTTTCATCTCGATTCCAAATGAAATATAGGTAATTTTATAATAAAATGATTTTCACTATACCGTCACAATAAACCATATGATCAAGAAGTGTGAAATTGGATTATTGTAGAATTATCTATTGATGAATAATGAAAATAATAATTTCTTTCATGGATATCATGATGATAGATTCTGTTTTAATAAACATTCACCTGCATTCACCTGGATTTTATGGCATCCAGACAGATTCTAGACTATGAGTACGGAACATTTCATGTCATTACATCAAATTGAGTCTGAAATAATATTCATACATGTTTCGATAATGTCTACACTAAACTCAGTTACGTGAACATTGAGGTTATATGCGTAGCTAAGTTCAGGCTAGACAAGTTGAGATTTTCGGAATTCGAATGTTGAGTTTAGCTATAGAGATTTTGATTTTGATGAATACACCGTCAATTGTTCATTCATCGATGAATAAAATATTAGGATTAATTGTATGGAGCAGATGTTTTTCATCAGAATCTCACATTGAATAAGATATAGACCAGATGGTTTTTTTATAACCTGAATGTTCTTTTGTAAACCTCTGAAGAAGCTCCGCAAAAAAGTGGAAGTTGAGGCATTTTAATAAAGAGTATCACTTTATTGAGACCCTAAAGTGGACCACAGACGAGCAACTTAGCTGACAACCATGTTATCAACACGTCGTTGATCGTCTGTGGACCGGTTGGTGGTTGCGCTAGAAACAAACTTGTGATCCAGTGGATAATCATCAAGTTATCGAATCGTTTACTATTGGACGGTTAACTCAAGACCTCGGAAACCGGCCATAAGTTGATGAAAAATCCAATGTTGCAAGGGTAGTTTGTAACACGATCGACAACATCAGTTAGCGTTGAGGATGTGTGGAGGGAACATCTCATTCCATCTTCAAATTCAAGGCACGAATCCAAATGAACATATCGCACTCTCGCTACAAAAGTCACAACTCAAAATCAAAAGTCGAAAATATCCAAATGCTAAATATTTTCTAATTAATTGGAAACATATAATACACACAAATTTTGATATATAGGTATCCATATGATATATATGGAGGACCCACTGATGTGGGTAAAAATTTTCCATGATTTTAGGCTCGTTTTCTGATTTAATTCATATCGGGAACCGAAAAAAGTAAATTTTGAGTTGTGTCTCTTTTGTAGCGAAGGTGCGATATATTATTATGTATGAGCAATATTCCAGCTTGGGTGTATTTCTTCAAATGCTTGAGAGTTCTGCATGATTGAAGTCAGGCAGGTCAATTTAGTATGAACAACTCCTGGAGATGCCAGAAACGGCTAAGATGCTCGAGAAAACAAATTACACAGAACTATTCTTCTTAAAGTATTTTAGGGGATTTCTCTCCCAGTCTCTAAGACAAAAAGCAATAAAAAAAATTTGAAATAATAGAAGAAAGGCCCCTGCGTAAAACTTGTGCACTAATTCGTCAAGAGAAAAATTATTTCGAAGTTGTTGTCTGAAAGAAGAAACAACAATTCGAACTTTTATGCATCGTAACGTTTCGGGATATATATCAGACTCCTTCTTCAGAAAAATTCTCAACTTTATGAGACTTTTCGGAATCGTAGGAATTTTTTATTTCTCAGAGGCAGTCAAATATTCCAAGACGATTATGATGAAATTTATACTACAAGTGTGTATTTTCTAAAATTTATTTAGTCTTGAAACAACTAGAGTTCAGTAAAAAAATATTCGATTGTCTGACGTACGAGTTCGGAGTGTTGTTTCATTTTTTATTGTTAGGTAACAATTTGTTGAAAGAACTAGACCCCTGATGAATAATAAGTGCACAAGTTTTACTAAGGGACCTTTCTTATGGTATTGAAAAATTTTCAACTAATTGACTTTTTTTCAGAGACTGGGAGGGAACTCTGAAAAAATATTTTCAGAAAAATGCAAAGACTACCCGTACAATATTTCAATACATACAATGAACGATGGCCACGGAAGCCCCAACCAATCATATTGTTTGCCAATCAATCTTAAATTTGTTTTAAAATCATCTGGTGCACTGACAAATAATTCTTTCATTAAACCGGAATGGGAGAACAGAGCTGAACCACTCCTTGGTTCAAATTCTCCTCTTTCTGAAAGATTGCAGAACGTCATTTTCGCATAACTCGTTTATTATTATGAATAATGGAAGGTCGCCTTCCATTTTCTGACAATTGATTTGAATGAAAGACTACTTCAGTCGACGAAAACTTCCAGCGGTCCCCAACCGCTATTTTCACCCTCTACTCGTAAGGTTTACTTTACAACCTTGTTGACAACATGGTTGTCAACTAAGTTGCTCGTCTGTGTTCCGATCAAAACCCGATAGTAATATTTTAATTGTCGAAAATCACTTAAGGTAGTAGGTATCTTTACGGAATAATATGTCTCTCGGTGTTCAAAATTCGAATCTTAAGTTTACTAACAAAAAATAACCCTAAGAAGTTTATATATTGATAGTAAATATCTCACTTCTTGAAAAATTTAAGTTATCAAATTTAATTCAGAATGTGCTGGTCACTTTTCATTGAATTGAAGGCTATGGGCAGTGGGAACTAATAAATTCAATTTCAGCTACATCACTGCCCTCAATACAACATATTCGAAACTCAAAATCGCCGGAGGTGAACCTGCTGATATAAAAGACTTCCCATATCAAGTGGCTCTAAGGTTGGGTGATGCCATTTGTGGCGGAGCTATACTGAATGAGAGATTCATTCTGTCAGCCGCCCATTGCACATACGAGTGAGTATCCATACTTCCATACTAATATTATAAATGTGAATATCTGTGTGTTTGTTTGTGTATTTGTTTGTCCTCTATGGAGTCAGGAACCAGATGACCGATTTTGATGAAACTATTTATTTAAATTTTCGTTCCAAAAATTATCCAATATATTGCTGTTTTTTTTTTGGGGTAAGGAAACGTAGGAGAATTAAGAAATCACTTTATGTAATGGCCAACGTTTCGCAAATTCATTTTTGCATCATCAGGGCTCTAGAAAAAACATACTATGTCAGAGGATGAAAAAGGTACAGATTCACACTTAAATGTAAAAGTTATTTAAATAAATAAAAAGTTTTCATTACATAAAGTGATTTCTTAATTCTCCTACGTTCCCTTACCCCAAAAAAAACCAGCAATATATTTGATGAAACTTTCATTATATTGTGGAGAATTTTTTTTTGGAGGTTTTCATGTAGGGTTCATCCCTATATAACGAAGAAATACGAAAAAATATCGATTTTTCGTGAAAAATTCCGGTACTTTCCGGCTTTTACGGGCGAAGCTGCGTAAACTATAAGAGATAGAGAAACATGGTTAGAGACAATTTTGTAGTGCTTGAAAAGTTCTATAAAAAAGTCCGCGACGGCATATGTCTAACTGCAGAAGACAACCCACGATAATCATTTTTATTATTTTCAATTCAATCCAAAATAATGGTCAATTTGAAGAGGGCTTTTGACTGGCATGGAATGAATCAATATAAAAATGTATGTGACTGTTATTCCGGAAGAAAAATGCTACAGTAGTGTTTTCTAATGGGTACTTTGAAAGTTACAGTATCAGTACCGTTTTAGATTAAACTATAACGCGAGCGAAGGCGCAGGTATGAGCTTGTTCATTATATTTTTCAAATATTGATGAAGTATCGCACCGGGAATGAAAATCAGTCAATCAAGATGGTTCATTCAAAGTCCCACTCTCAAGTATATTATAATCCAACGTTTCTTCCTTCGCTAAAGTCAAGAGTGTGAGTACAAGTTTGGATCATTTTGATGTCCCCTACAAAAGTTTTGAAAATTCGGCTTCAATTTGTCATCAATCAATTTAAAAATATACACCCAAAAACCTTTTTGAGACCGATAAATATGTAAGTGGTATCCGAGATCTTATTTAGAATTAAGTTAGTTTATAGTAGTTTTTAGTTTTTGCCTACAGCACTCAACTCAATTGTACCATTCAGTTAATATATTGACGAAAACACGTCTTGAGTGTTAACAGGTGTCGAGTAAAAAAAGTCGAGAATCATTGGGAACGTAGTAACTTGAGGGTTGCATGGTTATCGCGGGAAAGAGAGAGCAAGAAATATCTCTTTGAGTAACAATGGAGAGTAGATTAGATGATGACACCGTAGACGGTCACAGCGTTGACAATTATTATTAGAGGCGGTTCAGAAGTACGGATTTGACGAGAATTTTCGACTGAGTAATTAAACCTACAGGGTGGTCAGATTTCAATGTTTTAGTACTACATCCCCTAAATTAAGTGAGATGGAAAATAGTATATTCTGAAACAAGTTGCAGAATGAGCTTATAGCACGAATGCGAAGGTCGAAAACGAGGGACGAAGAAGCAAGTTTTCGAAAGCATGAATGTTGGAATTTCAGTCCAGTTTAGTGAAATACTCTCGAAATTCAAATAAAAATTCAGGTTAGTGACTTTTATATTTAATCTGGGCAGTTGATGTCACTTACCAAATTTGACAGATTACGGAATTTGAATTAATTTGATTCGAAACTTGATTTCATCGGAGGTAAGTACTGACAACTATAAAACGAAAAATTTAACTGAAACAGTGCTGTAATGAGTTTCATTACAGCACTACTGTAATGAACTCATTAGGAGACTGAAATAGAGAAAAGTAATATACATGTCATGTTCTCTGTTTCGAGAAACATATATTGCTAAGGTGTCTAGTTTCCAATAACTTCCACAGTATTACTGCCGCCACGATCTCGAAACAGAAACATCTTTAGAGCAGTATTTTCAGTACTTTTACCAGTGCTATAGAAATTTCAGTGGCGCTTCAAATTTTAGAGAAATTAAAACATTTTATTTTTTTCAAATGGAATCCATTGTCTTCTGCCATGATGTTTATCAAAAGACTTTTCTCAGAAAATGTTAAAAATAAATGTCATGATATACTTCCGAGCTTAAATATCGAAAAACACTTTTCGGTCAACATAATTTAAATAGACATCAGAACTCTCCTTGAGTCTGTATGATAATATAAATATAATTGCTGTTTTCTAAACCAATTTGACAGCTTACGATTGTGAATTATAAAGTTCTATGACTTCCTAAGGTAGAAAACTATGAATCAAAATCAAAACCTTCTTTGATTTCGTTGATCGAAAAGTGTTTTTTTCTGAAGTCTACTGAAAAACATCATAGACTATGGATTCCATTTGAAAAAAAATATTTTTTTTAATTACTCTAAAATGTGAAGCGCCACTGGCAGAAAGTACTGAAAAAACTGCTCTAAAAATGCTCTTACTTCGAGAGCGTAGCGGCAATACTGCTGAAGTTATAGCCAGTTATATTAATTGGCCAAATTCCATATTCACCATGTAGCGTGCAAACTAGACACCTTAGCGACTTGCGGTTTTCAGCAATATATGTTTCTCAAAAAACATATTACTTTTTTCTATCCCGCTTGATTTAGGACGTGTAGTACTAAAACATCGAAATCTGAGCACCCTGTACACTAGTCGAAAAAGTTAAACGTTGAATGTGATCTGGAAAAGCGATTCTCAAGACTAGACGAAAGCTGGTGTAGAGGTGGTTGAACAAGTTTTTGAGACGAATTCATTTGACGAAAGCTTTTCGAAGTTCATAGACGTGCGTTCAGTCAGTAGCGCACCCAGGGGCTGCAGCCCCCCCGAGATTAATTTTTTGTTAAATAAAAATTGAGACTTTCTATCATACGTCAAAGATGCATGTTTATGGAGCCCCCCCTACCTCCCTCCCCCCGAAAACTAATCCTGGGAGCGCCCTTGCGTTCAGTGACTATAAACCGAAGTTCTTGGTTGTCAATGTTTCAACATGTATTCATTAAACTTTGTTTTAAATTATCTGCAGCTAAGTTATTCACAAGAACCAGTAAAAATCCTAAATGTATTTGAGTAATCAGTTCAGAGATACTGTATAGAATTCGTGAATGAAATTAACTCTGGACCTGTCGTAACTTTCACGTTTATCAGAATATCTGACACAATTTTTTCGTTGTATAAAATGTCAAAAAAATAGCGGTAGTTCATCAATTTATTCATTTTAAAATATAATTAAATATGAATGGATATAGAAGGCGGTGCCGACAAAGATAACACAACAATTTTCACGAAGACCGAGTTGAGAACATCTCCGTTGATTATATCAGATGATTACATCCGGTGTAGTGCAACCATAATATAGTAAATACAGGGTGTTCCATAACTAGTAAATCAATAGAGTAGATAGAGTAGATCAATCACTATCGAATGACACTAACATTAGTTGAGTGAAAATGTACCGTTTCCGAAATAATGAGAATTTTATGAATATACCTAATATTGTCAATGTTCTTTTGTCAATTGAAGAGCCACTATGTGATTGAGGAAAGCGATTTTAGCCCGTATTAATCCTAGATCATTGTCCTATCACTCCTAATTAAAATAATTCTGAAGAGTTAATTGAAAGCCCCGATGAATGTATATTAAAAGAATTCTTTTCTTCACATAATTTTTAAAACTCTGAATAAACCCTCCTAGTTAAAAAAAATTATACAAATTTTTTTTTTGCAAACAGCTTTAAAAACTTTTTTGGAGATTCGAAATTGGTGAATAACATTAACAATATTCCTCCTACTTATAATATGTGTGGTATACAAGGGATATTGATGTAGCTTTTTTTCCGGCATGATGACTGGCTACTCCATGAAACGGTGTCAGAAAAATTAGGATTTGCGGTAAATTTTGCTATCATGAGGTGATTGAATTGGACACGAGTAATCCCAGGGTTCTAATTCCTGTACCCGCTGGACATGGTAAGGGTGGTACCCATAAATTTTAAATATTTTAGGGGTTGTAGATCGTGGAATACCAGTTTGCCGATCAATGTTGCGAATCGAGATGTCAGCCTCAATTTCGGGCATTCTACCAGCTTTTTAAGGTTGGTGGGTTCTGTTGAAGACGCCATTCGCTGAATTAATTCGATTTGGATAACACTGAGCGTAATTTTGTTTTTACCACCAGACTTTTCAATACCTAACGATTCGACGATTATTTGTGGATAAGGAGTTGACATTAACTTGGATTCTGATTAATTGTGTGACGTTAGTGTTCATTAGCAAGGGAGCGAATTGTCAAAACGGTATGCAGCACTGAGTTATATAACTCAGTGGTATGCAGATATGCATCTCTTTCACGCAGAATCCCCTTTTGAGCCTGTCCAGATGTGGCGTAAATCGCGCGATTGACTACGCGCGTACATTGTACGATTTTATTACACGCGCGAGGGCATGTGGACGGGATCTTCTGTACCCTAGTATCTCGACTCGCGCGTATCGACTCGCGCGTAGTGAATCGCGCGATTTACGCCGCATCTGGACAGGCTCTTTGAGCCGCAAAGGGGCGGCCCGCCTACAACGCAAGGGCTGCGTTCACAAAGTTACTCAGAGTCAGAGTGTAGAGCATGATACTAAAACTACAAGGTAAACCCACGCGCATATCAATCTTCTATCTCTCTTAGATCTGTGACGTCACGAAGAGACCCATTTCATATTTTTCGGGGTTTGATGGGTTTGTTCATTGAAAAAATTCAATTAATTGTGAAGTAAAAGGTTTTTGGTGAATTTCAATTGTGTGTTAAAATGTTTTTCTTAAATTGTACTGGTTTTTGGTTAGTCTACCCATCAGGGCCGCCGCCAGGACCGGCAAACCGGGCAGTCTGCCGGGGCGGCAAATTCTAGGGGCGGCAAAATCAGTTTCGTCATACTAGATTTTTTTTCCTTCGAAATCGGAAACCCGCCTGTTATTGAAAGTGAAAGCGAAAACACGACCAAACTCAGGGGCGGCTTTTTGAGCCTGGTCAACCAAATATATCACACGTGCACACAAATAACCAGATAAAAATGCAATTAAACCAATACAAGAGTTATACTGGCAGAACGAAAATGATCGAAAATGCAGCATTCTACTCATAAATAAAAATCCCTGTCAGGTTGTAAATTTCGACAACGCCTCAGCGGCCTCTCATCCTAGTTACACTAGCTTGTTTACGAGATTATTATTAAGACGGTCGGTCCCTTCGATGAGCGTTTGGGACTCTAAAGTTTTTGGGAGGGTTTCTAGGATAATTCAGTGATGATTCTTAATTCTTCTTTTCAGTTTGCCAATCGGAAATCCAAATTTTTATATTCGGGAGGGGTTTATAATACTCGAGAAATAAGGGTATCAACTCGTTAGTCCTCAGTGTCGTCTGTCGCCACAATATTCAATATTTTTGCAACACTATATAGTGCTACATAATAGAAATCTTTTATCTATCTTCGCAGTTGTGATTTTCGAACTGAATTACCCTACAAAATTGAAGGTGAGTTCTATAATTCGATATTTTTTTACCGTCGGATTTCACATTTAAACGAGAATAAGTATAAAGCGCTCTCTGCTTATTAACAGTGATGTAGGTGATTTTTTTTGAGTCTTTCATCGATCGCCTCAGATACGCATATTATTCATAAAGCCATACAACGTCGTTTCAATAATTCGCTAAGGCGCCTTTAAATGAGTTGGAAATATGCCTCGCCGAAATTTGAGGCAGATTAGTATTCTTAATTTATTGGATAATGGTCATAGTAAAAGAATATATCAATATTACTATAATAATCATTATTAGATACAGGTGAATACTTAAGATTTATATTGACCTCTTTTCATTTACTTAATAGGATATTAGAGCCATGGCATCATGGCTAATAATAATAGATGTCATATGGTCAAATCGCAGAACAAAAACAGTAAGAATATCATGTACCTTATTCTGATCCGGATATCATTGTCTAGAATTCTCCTTACACACGAGAGCTGTGTTGCCTTGTAATGAAGAATTAGTAATAATCAAATCCAATGCGCCCAAATTTTTTTCCTTTAACGCAGAGAGCGTTTTCATTGTTTCTCGATATTTTCTATGTGAATGCATTTTAGAATTCTTAGAATTCCGCATTTTTATTTAACATATCTTATACAAATGCATGTGTACTTGAATCAATTAATTTATTTTATTATTGTAATGATACCGTACCACCTGATTGATAATTTTTACATACGCATTTATATTTGTCGGTATCGTGTATCGTAGAATGATTTTATTAAATATGGAAAATACTTTTGGGATACTTTTGGCGAGAGAAGCTTTTCAAAGTTGAAAATGAAAAATTTACTACAATCAACAATGGCCTAAGATAGAATATCTGATCTAGCCATTATATCCATTGAACATGAGATAGTCATTAATCCCGATATATCTCAAACAATTCATGGCGTTGGCGAGATGAAGGAGAGAAGGAAGAAATTTATTTGAGTTCAAACATTCTAGTCTGATGGTTCTAGTTCAGTTTTATACATGCGATGGCCGGTATATATATGTTTCTTTTTGTTATTTTTTATTCAATCTATTTTTTGTATAATACATATTTATAGTTATATTTTCTTCGTTTCTGAATTTTTTTGCCCCTTGATCGAATTGTGAAAGAGTTTGTTATGAGTGCCAAACTCAATACATCACAGCAAGTTGGCTAAATATAATTTTCACGAGGCGGCAAAATTTTATTTTGCCGGGGCGGCAAAATGTCTGGCGGCGGCCCTGCTACCCATATTACAAATTATGGTTTGTTGTGTTGAGCAAGTACCTCTAGCAACAATAAAATATAACACAAATATATTTACAAACTTTCAAACTACCCATTAGGCATAAGGTCAACAATAATCATATCAGCAATGAGACCTCCCAGATTTGAAAAAGTATATTGACCAGGAAATTTTGCCCTTGAACAGTTCTAGATTTATTATAGTACATATCACTTTTTTTCGTCTAACTGATTCAGAATGTATTTTACCTCATAACCTTACAATAATATTCGACAAAATTGATTTGGTGGTCGAAGCTATCTCTCAGAGTTTGTTGAATTTCATTACGAATATTTGAGTGTCACTTTTGCAATTGGGTACAAGTTAGATTTCTTTTAGATCGGATATGATAGTTTCGGCATTATTCTGAATATAAACGTTAAATTCACGCTATAATTTGGCAGATATTATTTGTCCATCTAAGAAATAACGTTCGAAAATGAGCGCTATTTCTCAAATAGGTCTCATCGTGACGTCATGCGCGAAAAGGTTCAAAACTCGATCGTCAAATGATCTTATCTGGGTTGTTGTAGTATCATGAGTGTAGAGTAACGGCCGTTTTCAATATCCGATCTATCCACCGAAACGGTTGATAAATAGCTAGTGCGCATGATATTAAAGGAATGTTTCAATGCTCAGTGTCTAGCTACCGACCGTTTCGATAAATAGATCGGATATTGAAAACGGCCGTAAGAGTATGGCCAATGATTAAAAATATACTTCAGTGTTTACACCACGCTAGTCGTTCACAAACACACTCTGACAAATGTCATTTATGAATGTGAACAAAGTATAGTATAGGTTATGATAAAACATTGTTATTGTTAATTGTTGCTGTATTAAACGTAAGTTTTAGAAGATATTCCACTCTCTGTTGTGGCTAAAATATAGTTCATTGAGACAAAGCTTAAGTATAGATTCTCAAGTGGAAATTATAATGCCTAATCGGGAACTTATGAATGTAAGTGAACTGAAAAATGTTGAATTATATGTATAATCTCGATACTATTTCTAGATGAGAGAAGATGAATCTTCCTCGAATAAAGAATTAGTGGCCGTTCTCCGTGCAAATACCCGGGGAGACAAATCAGTGAGAATTGAAAATTATTTGTTACACACTTTAGGTACTAAATCTCACAGCAGAACAATTCAGGATGCATTTTCGAATTGATAGAGATTTTTGAGATATGAATATGTACACGTACAGTGATGGCAGGCCTAGAGTGGAACCTAATAAAGAGTTGTTGAACGTTATTTGGCTTTTGGCTTCACCTAATTTGTTTAGGTTAGTAAATTCAAGCAATATTTTCATTTTTCTTGTGCTCAAATTGAATTTACACATGAATCAGTTATAAACTGAAAAACATTTGTTGTAGGTCTGTACGGGAGAGATTTGAGATGGCAAAATCCTGTCTATTCGAATGTTTTTTTCGAGTAATTCATGTGCTCAACAAAATAGCACCTACCATAATTAGAGGGCAATCGGGACGTTATGATGACGAAGAAAAAGAGAATTTTCGAAGAACTGGGCCGACTTCATACCTGGGCATAATAGATGGTTGTTATATACCCATAAAAGTCCACAAAAATCATATTTATGCCAGGAAAAATTCCATGCAATAATATTACAGGCAATCTGTGATCACATTATGAAATTCACATATTGTTTTGCGGGATATCCAGCTTCTCTGAATGACTACCAGATATTCAAAAACTGGGACATATTCAAAAGTATCATTTCAAATCCTCTTCAAAATTGTCCAAATAATGAACATATTATTGGTTATAATGCGTATACCATCAAAGAGTGGTACATCAGTCCCTACACCAATGGGGGGGACTTATTGCAGATTCAAGTTAATCTTAACCTGCAATTGAGCCGGATTAGGCAATGTATTGAAATAAGATTCGCCCTATTAAAGGGGAGGTTCCAAAGATTGAAATATCTAGACATGAACAGGATAGATCTTATACTTGCTACTGTTCTTGCCTGTTGTGTCCTGCATAACATTTGTATATCTGATGGAGATATGACAGAAGATATAATAGTTGAAGGTCTGTCATACAATGTACTGTGACTGAACAGGATATATCTTCACAGTGAGAACTATTTTTCTATTCAGATATTGGATTATTAAGCAGAATTTTTTTTTTCAGTTCAGAAGAGATAGTTGAGTATACCGCTGATGAGGCAGGAATGATGAGAAGAGACATAATTGCTCGAAATCTTTTTTCACAAACATAAATAAATGAAAGGAATATTATATGTATTTTACTAAATTATATAGTTTAATTGACTACAACTCCTAGGAGAAAAATACTTCCTAACAACAGTAACCATTTTCAGAATCGATGGAATTGCTTGAAATGTAACTACTGAAAGATTCTCGCAGTCTTTCAGTTATTTGCCAATAATTTCTGAAAACTCAAGAGGCCCGGCAGTTTCTCCATCCAAATGGCCCAAAAGTTGTTTATTTGTATGCAAAATGCAAATGAACCATTGCATAGATAAACTAATTCAAGTGAATACCTTAATTAACAGCATTTCTATGACATCCAATCTGTACTAAATTTTCAAGTTCCACATTATTTGTCTTCAAAAAGTGTAATTTTTCTTTGCTGATTTCATCTGCATTACATAACTATACCGTTATATATTTTGAATTGGGTTCGGAAACTAAGACGATATGTCCTTCAGATACCGTACTTTTGTAATACTCATTTTCCTTTATTTTGTTTGAGTTTCATTTTTTCTGTCATCAAAATATATTCCATACAGAAATTGAAAACCTTTTTTTGCCACATAATTTTATTCCGATCTATAATTTTTCCACTGAAATGATATTTAGATCTTGCAAAGTTTTTTTTATGACGCATGCAGCTTTGTTAGTCACTCCTGTGCGATCGCATTCTTGAGCTTAGTTAGTTGGTTTTGATTTTCTTGATACCGGGAAATCATCTTTCTGCCGGTTTTTGTATTTGACAGGTAAATTCTTATGACACTATCATCTGATGATTCACAGTTGAAATCGTTTTGATATACAGAAATTTGCTTGTCGGAACGAAGAGGTGGAAGCAATTGGAGCTTGTGTTTCCACAATTTTCTGTATTTGGAAGGTTGGAGCTTTTTGGTAGCTCATTTATCCACCGAACCAATAACCATTTCTCGATCATGTCGCTGATCCTTGAGGAAATCATGCTCTCGATTCAGTACTTACCCTTCACATAAGAATGAATAGAGTATTTTTCAGCGTGAACGATTTGCTTTAGTAGTACCTAGTCAACGAACTCGAAATTCAGGGTAGTGGGGGCACCGTTAAACAAAGTCTAGTCGACTAGAAAATTTTCAGGATAGTATAACAATTATACAGACCACTTTTCTGCATGCAGGCATTTTGAATTTCAAAAGTTAATATTTTCACTCCACCCTATTATATAAGTCAATTCAAGCGTTCAGCATATTATAGAAAATTTCCATTGGCCAACAGACATGTATGATAACAGTGTCCTGTCGCAAAATGTCACTTTTGTTATTATTCAACTTCAAATTTTTCAATGAGCGTCATCATTTGAAAAAAGACATTCAAAAGGGGCTTAGAAGGCACATACTGAAAATCAAGCATCAATAAAATTTTGTCAGAGTGGTATTCCAGGGTTTAGTATCATTGGTACTGAACGTGAAGTTTCAATTTATTGCACCATTATTTTGACGAATTGAATGAGTGAGGGACGTTTGCACTGCTTTGGCTTAGTTGCTAAGCCTCACTTTGGGTCCGGTTTTGCAGGTAGTTTAGCATGCTTAAGTGACACTTCAAGGTCAGGGCGGTGCGAACGGCCCTGAATAATGTTTCTTCAATTAATCTGAATATTTGTCAGTAAGAAATGGTTGTTTTTGAAATGTAACTAATTCCTTTGTGTCTGTTCACAGTATGGATGTGTCCCAGATGAATGTACGGGTTGGATCCAGTTTGAGGAATTCTGGAGGCGTTGTGATTCCTGTAGAAATTCTATTCCAACATGAATCATTCGATCCAGAAACCTTCGATTATGATATCGTTTTATTGAAACTCGCGAAAGATTTAACATTCGATGATAGTGTGGCTCCAATCAAATTAGCTCCAGCAGATTTCGTTATTGAGGATAATAGATTGGCCACAGTCACAGGTTTTGGTGCTATATCGTCCAAAGGACCAATGGCAAAATCCTTACAAAAAGTTGATCTACCGCTCATCAGTACAGAAACGTGTCAGAAAATATACGGGACCGAATATATCACAGATAGGATGTTTTGCGCAGGCTATGTTACTGGGGGTAAAGATGCATGTCCAGTAAGTAAACTGTTTCGTATTTTCCAAAGTTCAAAATGTTATTTCTGTTTCAGTGTTGAATATTCTAAGTACAGAAACATTTCTTTTCGGAGTATATTAAAATGGAAGAAAAGATTTCTATTCTCTATATATATATGCAGTAAGCTTAAGCAAGGAGGAAACAAGTATATCTATAAAATATATCGAGAACTTCTCTAATATAGTAACGATCTCTTTAAATTCCTCGTTGAAAAATCTTGCAGGGTTCACACAATGACCACTTAGCTATGTATAGAAATATTCAATCACTCAGGTCTAAATTTTTCGAAATCCCATATCTTCATTCCAATATCCCCGAATTACAATGTGAACTGAAACTTATCAAGCTATCACTCAACGAAAATTTTCACAATATATCGTCTCACATCCTTTAACGTTCTGACAGCGAGGATGCTATTCGTTCTCGGAGTGTATACAAGGTGATCTACGGTCGATGGTACGTTAGATGGAACGTTTACGGAGAACCGATAGCAGGAATTCATCGAAAATTTGGTTTCTCAAACAAGAACAGATGGTCTATCGTTTTACAATATTTTCAGTGCTGCGGTGTTGCCGCTCATGTCAAAAAGTAGTAACTTCTTTTTTATTTCAAATAGCACACTCTGTATATTATTGCACTCATCTATTCATTGTAGTAACACTATTATTTTGGTATCACTTTCTCATCTTTACCTTCAGCGGTTCCTGAGTAATTAAATGATTTCCTTGTTTTGTGTGCAAAACATAGCTTTGGTTAAACGTTAAACATTCGTAACTTTCATACTATAAGTGTTACGAAGTTGAAATTACGTAAGCAAAATGCAGAGATCGTATGCTTCTCATTATACGAAGTCATTCAAAATTCGATGGTTTATTGAGACATACAAAAACGGTTGAAAGTGCATTTTTTAAAATGCGATGCCCTGTATATTTTAAGAAGTGCTGCAATAAATAAAATTTATTTTTGAATGAAATATAATATTTCTATACCTAGATTGTAGGATTCTGATTCAAACTGAAATTTTATAGTTGCGCACGTGCGAACACGTTCATCGGACAACACTTCATTGAACCTTCTGCATGTTATTTGGTCGCATTGCCCATGGTGAATGAACAAATTCATCAAAATTTCATTTGAATAGGCATTTCTTTCCATTTCACTTATTATTTCTTTTATACTGTGAAGAATGAGGGAATGTGTCAATATCAACAAACTCATTGTCAAATCTGCATAGTGTCAATTTTCATCCTGTTATGATATTTCATTGCTATCTACGATGAATACTTGTTTAGAAGTTTTGAGATGTACGTGCATCAGAGATTGTAAATTTTTTTGACTAGAACCGCCGAATCGTTCGAAGAATGAACAATATTAGAATTCATTCATTATTTGGTAGTTTTCTCATAATCATTATCAGTATCAGTAAATCATAGCAATCCGCTGAATTATTAGGTATGAACCCCTCATTTTTGGCTTTTTTGGTAAGCAGTTTCAGGAGGTTCGCAACTATAAAACGTGTGCAACTATAACATTTCAGTTCAACAAAGAATCTTACAATCTGGGTATAGGATATTTTATATCATCTGAAAGGAAAGTCAATTCTTCTTCAGTAATTCTCAAAATATACATGGCATTCCATTCGAAAAACTTCAATTTCAACCATTTTTGTATGTCCCGATAAACCATCGAATTTTGCATAACTCTGTTCGATGAGAAGTGTATTTTTTAACGCAGGAATGATGCATAGGATCTTGGCATTCGGCACACGAAATTTCAGCTTCTTTACATTCATAGTATTAAAGTTATGGATGTTTAACCCAAGCTTTGTTTTGCACAGAAAAAGAAGAAATCATTTAATTACTTAGAAACCGCTGAAGATAAGTATGAGAAAGTGATACCAAAATAATTGTGTTACTACGTTGAATATAAAAGTGGAATTATATACAGGGTGCAATATTTAAAATAACAAAGTTGTAACTACGTTTTGGCATAAGCGGCAACACCGCAGCACTGAAAATATTTTAGATCGATAGAGCATCAGCTCTTGTTCAAGAAACCAAATTTTCAATGAATTTTTGCTTTCTGTTTTCCGCGAACGTTTACCGCTCATAAACGAACCACCGTCTGTGGATCACCCCAGCTCGTAATAAAGTTATTCGAACTTTTTTTCACAAATACCTCAATATCACTTATTGATATTGAGGAATTTTTGGAGAAAAAGTTCGAATAACTGTTTTATCGAAATATCGTAGTGCACATTTTTGTGGAGTACCTAATTCCCTACACGAAAATGTCTGGCACAGTAGAGTCCGTGTATTGGTTCGTGAACAAAAACCTTTTCATTGAGGAAAGAATTTTTTCCTGCTGTCAGCAGCGGAAATAGAAATCATCGATGAGCGACCTCTGAATATTAATATTCGAAGCTAATATTTTCACAGGTGCCTTTTTTCGATAGCGTGAAGATTCTTAGAAGGCGAGTTCCGCGAAAACGAACGAAGTCGATTTTTTTGAATAATTTTTTTCATAAATATTGGCATCGAATCAAATAACTTTTGAACGATTTTATCATAATATTGTACGAGGCATCTTTGTAGTGTATCTAATTGCCTACACGAAACTGTATCACACAATGACATCTGTCTATCGGTTTGTCAACAGAAAATTTTTTATTGAAAAAAGAAATTTTTTTCCTGCTTTTAGTAGGGAAAACACAAATTTTTCAAGTGGCACCAATAGGATCTCTAGCGTCACCTATCACCTATCATAGCTCAATTTGTGACTGATGAAATTTTAGAAAAAATTCAGCTTGAGCTACCTTTTGAATATATAATAATATACTATATATAATAATTAAAACGTTCTTTGCTGATTCATACTGATTGTAGTGTCTCCTGATGAAGGCTTAAATAAAGCTGAAAGCTTGAGTTCAAAGAAAAATGAGATTTCTCATTCGACTGCAGTCCCAAATAATACATTCACTTCCTAAGGCTATTTCCATTCTAACAAAAGAACTTTGAGAGGATTATTAAAATTTCTTGAATATACAATACATTTTTTTAATAAATTCTCAATATCTTGACTCAGGTAAGGCCACCTTAAATGAGATCTCGCAATATTTTATTTTTCATTTTCAAAATGACCCAAAGGTAAATAATTCTCGAGAAATCTCTAACGCAATTCAGAGGGAATTATAATCCTATGATTTCAAAACAAACATTGATCAGATATGGCAAATTCCGATCGAGAAATAAGGTCGGATACTTGGATTATCCATATACTTTGGACAACCCGTGATCATAAAATTTTTCTTTAACCAATTCAACATCTATAAGTGTTTCTTTTTTAACTTCACCAAAGTTTATAGGAAACAGATCCCTTTTTTTGCTGAGAAATTACAATAAGGTAAATCAATATCATTCTGAAATGTGTTTTGTTTTGAATTCTCATCTAACATTCTGGACAGTGCATCTGCATTGTTTTCTGTGGATCTCACGTTTTCAATTTCGTAATCGTAGTTCGAAAGAATAACTGCCCAAAGTTTCACAGTATTTGCCGAAAATTGAAGAATGGATTTTTTATTTCGAAAAATTGCCATCAAGGGCGTATTATCCGTTACCAGAGTAAATTTTGTCGCGTATAAATATTGATGAAATTTTATAACTCCAAAAATTATAGCTAGGCCCTCACGTTCTATTTATGAATAATTTTTTTCAGCCCTGGTTAATGATTTTGAAGCATAAGCAATAGGTCTTTCATCCCTGAAGGATACGTATGGCTCAATAAGTCCAAATATTCAACACTATTTTGAAAACATTAACATTTCGATTGGCTCAATTTGAGACCAGAATATTTTGATATTTTCAAGACTTATCTTAATCTATTTAAATGTTCAATTTCATCTTTACCAGTGACCAATATGTCATCTAGAAATACTACTACTCCTTTCAAACCACTTAGTTATGTCGTCAATTTTTGAAATTTGGATGGTGCTGAGGAAATTCCGTAAGTTAGTCTATTATATTTGAACAAACCCTTATGTGTAACAATGGATGTAAGTTCCTTCGACTCTTCATCTAGACAGATTTGTTGATAACCATTAGAGAGGTCTATTTTCGAAAACTGAGATCCTCCTGCTAGACGTCTAAACAAATCCTCAATTCGTGGAAGAGGGTATTGGTCGACTTCAATATATGGGTTAATGGTAACCTTGTAGTCGCCACATAGCCTCACAGAACCATTTTTCTTTAATATAGGTACTACTGGAGTGCCCATCTAAAATAATCCACTAAAGAGAGAAGACGATTAATTTAATTTTAAATAAGTTCTTTTGAACAACGAGCTCTAAAAAACATTGGCCTAACTGCAGCGTCCTTTAATTTTAGATTGATAGTGCTTTTATTAAATTCTCCTAAACCTTCGGAAAAAACTTCAGGAAATTCGGCAATTAAACATTTAGTCTTGGTATCAACATTTCCATTAATAAATTTCAGAATAGAAAAACCAATATTTTATGCATTGATGAAATCTATACCCAATATTGGTACACCACCGTTTTTCATTAACAACATTTTTATAATTTACATTTAACGGTAATATGCCTAAAGGCATATTCCATTATAAAATTAGTCCATTATAAAAGTATAAAGACTAATCAGATGGCTTCAACTTGTTCGTTCTTTTAAATTTGTTCTCGAATAATTTTTTCTGACATGCAAGAAATACTAGCTCCTGCATCGATCTGACAAAAGATTACGAATGATTCCTTCATTATATCAATTTGAAAAGGAATCTCTTCAATATTTTCTTTCAGAACATATAATGGAAAATCATCTGTTTTATCAGGAATTTCATCAGAATGATTGTCTATATAATTATGTTGATTTTTGTTTTTTTTACTGAAACAAACACTTGAAATACTTTTTTCCCACAAAAATTACAAGATTCATTTCTGAAAAATCGCTTCTCCTTTGTGTGTCCTTTTTTTCTACAACACGAGCATGCGTGTGTTTTAATTTCCATGATGAATTATTAGCAGATGCGTGTCTCTGCTGACCTTTGTTACCACCACTGGTACCTTCACCTCTTTGCTTAACTGGTTCACCTGCCCTGTGACGTGGCCTGTCATTACTGTGGTTGCGTATTAGGTTGATCGATTCAGTCTAGATGAAATTCGTGATGCAACGTAATCTGTACAGAGACGTTTTAGAAAATGTCTCACGTTGATTATGGTGATCATATCGAATATTTATCGAAAATTTTATTATGTTTTCCCGAAAATTTTTCGTAATCGTTGCAAAAATACATCAATTTCAATGAGCCTCAGTGAGTAGACATTCTAGACCACTAGTATAGCACATACGCTCATATTTTTCCTGAATGTAGATTTCATAAATACCATGGAAAAATGTGGTTGTAGTTTGAAATAAACGTCATGACCAATTTTCAGAATGAATATTCGACCCACTAATTTTAACTTTTCTTTCTGATGTCAGCAGAACAGACAATGATATTTCCCCTGATAGAAATTGTCGAATTTTCCATTTCCAGAGATGTGCTCATTAAAAATGAGGTATATTTTGAGTTCACTACAAGTAATTTCGAATTTTCTCACAATTACCTCGGAAAAATTTGAAATTTCCTCCTGGATTTCTCTCGTTTTCGCTTAAAGCATTTAACAAGAGAAATAAAATTGGTGAATTCTATTAGAAAAACTAATCAAGAATTCAAACGATGGTATTATCAGAGTATCTTCTCTTTCGATCGTTAAATATTTACAAAAATTCTTATTTTTTATTCTTACTCATTATATAAAGCTTGAGTTCATATAAAAAATAAATAAATATTAATGTGTATATGTGTGTGTGTTTGTGTGTGTCTGTGGATTCTTCATGAATCTTTGATGGATCAAGATACATCTCAGGACATTATGTGTGAATAATTGATTCACACACCCCAACAGGAGAAAATATTTCTCATTTCTATCAACTATAATAAGAAAGCATTTCCGGATATTTTGATATCACAAAGCTGTTTTCAACTTTTCATCTTCAAACTCATTTAGCAATTCATTCTCGAGAATGTGTCAGTTTTAAAATGCAAGTTAAGAGCGTAATACCATAACAGAAATGCGAATTAATGATCTGCTTGTGTGGATATTTATTCCGAATACTATTTTTTCTCTGTTTCAGGGAGATTCAGGTGGTCCTATAGTTTTGGACGGTGAAGTAATTGGAATCGTCTCATTCGGACCAGACTGCGGTGCTCCGAACATGCCAGGTTCCTACACAAAAATCTCAGAGTTTAGAAGTTTTATAGACTCAATAATAGAGAATTCTCAGTTCGAAACTTGAGTATTTCAGAAATAATTCACTTGTGCGGGTTAATTCATACCCATGTATATATTTTCAATTAAACTTATTTGATATCATTCTCTGATATGAGAATATGAATTCTGTTGAAGGTCGACCAGGATCGGTCTGGTTAAGTAGAACAGGGTGGACTCCTCTTGCAAAAGTCCAACCTGGACTACTGTAATGGACCGGTCATTTTTTCGGAATATAAAATACATACTTAATAAAGAAATAAAGAAATCTAAACTCATTGAAATCGTACATAGTGGAAAATAAAGTCATTATTATTATTACTTTCAAGAAACAAAATTTTCACGAACACCTTTCACGCTGAAACGGATTAATCCTAGGTAAAATGAACTATCCTCGTTCATCATATAGTGACACTCTTCCACCATGGTTCATCACAGGGAAATAGAAGAATCTGGGACAAAGATTGAAACTTGCTGAACAGCAAGTAATAATCTTTGGCCGTGATTCTTCAAAAACTATCAGTGTAGTTGCAGGCAAAACGTGAGGAGCAAACCCTGATTTCCTAGTGACATTTGAGCTAAGTATATTTTTATATAGATTAGTTGTTACCAATCTGCCATAAACCACTCTTGTACGTTGGGTTATTTGTCAAATTCAACCGCACTCATACAAACTGAAAATTTCACAATTGGCCATATTTATGACCAATAATAAATATGCATAGTTATGTATTTGTCAATACCTACGGAAACTGTGAGTATGATTTTGTTTTGTGAATGAAAATAGAAGATGGGTTGTAAGTTAAAAGTCTTGATGAAAAAACATGGTGCCTTATCTCGATTAAAATTCATTCTGAAGGGACTTTGCATTTTCTGAAACTTTCGGAGGTTTATACCCCAGTCTCTCAAATTAAAAATTCTGTGAGCCTGTGAGTGTTAGTTCAGAGTTAATAAATTGGAGAATTTGAACTAATTTCCATGGACTCAGTATGTACGCATTCTATCTGCAAAAAAAATTCAATCAAAAGCGTTGAAATTATTTCTGGTGAAGCTGGAAGTACAATATAATAATTGTACAATATAAGTAATTGAAAATAAATATGCCTGAGAATACCATTGGAATACTAGCACTCCAAACGTGAGATTGAAGCATATCTTTATGGTAGTCCACTTGTAGAGTTATAATTGAACACTAAATGCCCCATGTCCTAGTCAGAACCTGTAACCACCTTATATTCATATGAGGCAAAATGAGACAATATGCTTCTACTCTGGCTAATGATAATCAAAACTTGATCGGTCGAGATTTATTCTTCTCTGATGACAATTGCTATTTACGACATCTATTTTTACAAGTTGAAACATCAAAATATGAGGACAAGAGTATCTACAAATATGAACGATTCGTTAGATTTTTCATTCACAAGCGTTCTTCCTTCTTAGTTAACTCAACTTATTTGAATAATGCCAGATAAGGGAAAATGACTCGACTTCTTCCAGAGTTGAGATGTAGTAGACTTCCAGATCTTTCCCAACTAGAATGACGAATCTTCTTCCAGAAAGAATGGTGTTGCAGAATGTTAAGGTTCAACTCCCATCAAGAAGGTGTTGAAGATCCAATTCCATTCAAAAAGGTGTTAAAGTTTTAGCTCCCTCCAAAAAGGTGTTGAAGGTCTAATTCCCTCCTAAAAATTTGTTGAAGGTTTAGCTCCCTCCAAAAAGGTGTTTGAAATCGAATTTCCCACAAAAAGGCTATTAAAAGCACTTGCATCAGTTTTTTGTATCGGCAGGATCCCACAATTCCCCGAGATCTCTGATAATCCTCATTCACATGAAGAAAATTCAAGAGAAGAAAAAATGTCCACGTGTTCAGTGAATCACTGGCACAGAGAAATCGAGAAATGGAAAATCAGAGCATCAAGAAATGTTCAAATTCAATCAACAAATTATAACTTAGATAAACTGATCTAGAAGGAAAGTTGATTCATCAGATAATTGAGGAAATAAGATGAGAAGTCACATGATTCTCAAAATGACAGGAGCGAAGCGTGCTACTCAAGTACTTCACTTACATGAAACAAACGAACTATTAGCAAAAATAAAACGATGGTTGTTTGACTAACTTTGTACCCACCGATAATTATTAATCGCCACAGATAATTAAATCCACTCGAGAATGAGAGAACGGTACCACGACTTATCAGATGTACGAAGTGCAAAAACGAAAAGATCTGAATCAAAAATCTGTGCACAAGAAAGCAACCGAGAACTGGGAACCCGAGAAAAAATGGAATCGTCCAATGCAAAGATTGCAGGACTAGTTTTCTGACGCGCGCGCGCAGCATACGCCGAGTTCTTCAACTGACCCCCGATACAGGACGTTGCGAAAATCTTTGAAATCGAAATCGGTAAATTATACCGTCACACACTCTATTCTTCAATTATCAGATAATTTCCTGTGAAATTAAGGACTGAAATTTTCTTCGCAACTACTGGTTCGAAAAAAAAGTAAATTCTACGAGGAGCAGAAATTGTAACACAAAAATGCAGGCTACAGAGATAAGGAAATAGAAAACAAAAATAAATTCTATGAGAATGAAGAATTAAAAAACAAAAACAAATTCTAAAAACTGCGTCAAATTCAAATTAAATGTTTAAATCATCCACCTTGTTGTGCTAACAGTAGCAGATTCGGCATACTTGCCATTTTGTCAAAAATTCGGATCATTTTGTACCTTCATATCGGATCAGATTGGATCGGATCGGATCAAGTCAAATTAAATCGAATCGTATCGAATCGAATCGAATCGAATCTAATCGAATCGAATCGAACCGAATAGAATCAATTCGAATTTATTTAACAAATCATTACAGAAAGGTAGGTAACAATAAATAATCAATGAAAAAAGGAATACTGAAACCAGCAGAAAGAAATCATTGCGAGATAAATCTGGAAATCGGAGAGGTCAGTTGGCGTTGTACAATTGGAGGCAGCACTAAATTGAAACGCGCACGGGTTTTCGTTAACCCCATTCCCAAACTCGTGCATGATTCAAGGCAGCCATCCTCAGATCGCAAGTTGGTATCGACGATTCACAATAATTATTTGTGTTGTTTCCGCGTATGATAATATCATATCGCCTCCTCCAGAAGTTTTTTATGTTTTTTTCAAGCTTTTAGTTCTTTCTCACTTCCTCCCTATTCAATAGTTGCGACAAATTGCTTTCGGTCTGTTGCATGGAACTAGCATACATCACTCTTCTAAATTTCTTCATGACTTGTTGTCCTTCTTCTTTAACAACGTCATGTTCAGATGGCCACAATCAACGCCAAAATGCTTGATTTACATGAAATATGCAGAGGAGCAGTCTGCTGTTTGGCAGGCTCGGAGGGCACTTCGTTCTGCGCTGCTGTCATCAGTCATAATGATTCCTGGCTCGAAGTTCTTTAGGCATGTTTCTTCTGAACAGGTTTTTGCTGTTTGAAAATCATTTATGTAATTTTCATCTGATTGACTGGTATGCAAAATGACAGCAACGGGTAAAGCACCAATCTTTTTTGCAGCAAATAAAAACGTTACACATGCATTTGTTTGATCACAAGATCCACTTGTATCAATAAATAACATTTTATCGACCAACCCATCTTCGAAACCTCTTTGCATGATAAGGGTTTTTATAACACAAGTAGTCGAATCTTCCTTGATAAACAACTCCACATTAATTTTGGACAACTCAAGTTTCTTTCGCTTCAGAACTTCGATCATATCACCATTGTCTCGCGTCCCATAATTTCGGTGACGACATTGTTCGTACAAATGAGCAACTTGACGATCAAGTGGATTTTTTGCTCATTAGCCAGTCATATAAGCAACCCCTTCACATTTCTCAATGATGGCCATCTTGTGGTAAGATTTGGCCGATGCAGCTGTCATACCACCTTCAAAATAACTTTCAAATTGCTTGATCGTGTCTTTGGGACAATATCAGCTCTGTGGGAATGATTATTACTTAATTTCTATGTCCACATTCAAAATCAAAAATTCGATTCCTATAGTTGCTCTACAGTTATAGTTTCTAGTTGGACCATTTCTTTTAATTTTGGTCTTATTTCTTTCCGAAATATGACAAATAAATATTTTTCTGAATTCATAACTTATCGGCTTTGAATAACGTCTTAACACTATCCAATTTGTCCGAGTTGCTTCCGAAAACTTATCAATAAAATAACCACTTCTCGCGTCGTTATCCCCTTCATATGATAGAGAACCTCGAATTTTACATTTGTAATTATTGTCGTTTCCGTTATAATTTGTAATTTCGAAAGTGCCCAAAAAATTATTAAGCATATTCTTCAATCGTTCCATTTCAAAATATCTTCACATCCTAACCTCGAAATTTCGTATAAAATGAGCAGAATTTCGATAATTATTATCTACTTTGCTCACAGTCTCAGTTATTAACAAGATTCACTCAGAAAATTAAATAAATACTTCCACGTTTTGAATCATTAACTCTTTAATATATATTTACTTCAAAGCAGTTCATCCTTCTGCACGAAAATGAATAAACGAAACGAATGCGAACTCGCACAATGCGAATTCATCGCCCTAAGTTTATGTCAAACAGTCAGTGTTTCATGCCCCGCATTTTACACGGTTTTACGCGAAGCAGTTCGTACCGCAAACCCGTGCGCGATCGGGTAATGGATGCCGCGAATCATGCACGAGTTTGAGAATAGAGTAAGAGAGAACGTAACGAACCCGTGCGCGTTTTAATTCAGTGCTGCCTCCAATTGTACACGGAGTCGGGAATCGCGGCCAGTTGATCGTTTTATTTGTAGGAATGAGACGGTGAGAAAAGTCGTCCAGATATTTTGCAGCGTTTAGATTACCATCGATGCAAAATGACACGATGATGTTATGCTTCAGTTCTGCATACTTACGCAGGAGTGCGGAAGCGGCAACGGAAGCGATGCGTTAGATGAGACATCGGTCAGATTTCATAGCATGCACCCTAAGGAGATATAATAATAACACACTATTGTAAATAAGCAAGATTATATTTTATTGAATAGGAATCTAAAATTTTGTGTAAGTTACAGTTCTTTATTTCCATCCCCAATAGTTTCTTATTCGCTCTCGCTCCTACAATACTACTTTGGTCTGCGCATATTTTTTTTTATTAGAGAGGAGATAATCCATTTTACGGGCATAACCCTGCCTCTTGGAGTGGTGGGTGGTGACTCTCTGCGTGAGTCCACGAGGGGCCTACCCACAAAAACCCCTCTATTCCCACAACCCACGGGGAGTGAGCACGGTTTTATTACCTGCAACCGAATTACTATGTACTGGGCGCAGTTTGCTCTGGGGTAGTTTGCCTCCGCAAACACCCCACCAGACACCAATCCTCAGCCTTGGAACTCTAGTTGTAATTTGGTTCCATCGGTTCCAGTTCGTTGAGGAACCTTGCAGGACTTTCATGATGATTCCACTGAGAAAACCGGTTTGTACTCCCAGATCATGAGTCAAGATGTTACTTTCACAGTAGAAGCCGGTCTACAAGTAAACCTGGCTACTTCGTCCTTAATCGGATTGATGTTATATTTGCCGACCATCAAGTTAAGGTTGAGATCAAGCGGTGGAGTGCCTGACACGGTCTGAGTGTCAATAACCCATATGTCACGCTTCCCTACAACAATCAGATCGGGTTTGCGAACGCCCACAGTTGTTCGCAGGTGCGGCTCGGTAAACACCGTCAGGCCCTTGTTCTTGAAGAAGCCAGAGAGTGTCTTGCAGGCGGCATCGTGTCCCAGGATCTTTTCTCCATGAGTACAAAAGCAACACTGGATCACGTGTGCCGCTGTTTCCGTGCTAGTACACCCAGCTCTATAATTGATTTCTGAGATGGATGTTCTCCGTCCTCTTGATGTGAGGACTCGGGATTGTAGACTCTGTTGTTGATATGCACGTGATGATATTGGCAATCCACCGAGTGAAAGCGTTTACCGTCTCACGGTCGTTTGAGGCATAAAGCCTCGTTGACTAGTATTTTCTGCATAATAGATCCTGTCACCGTTGATTGTCAGGACCATTTCGGCCCATCCGATCTTATTTTGCTGTAGCAGAGACAGATCTGACTGATGATGAGTACTTCAGGCGCATCAGTCTGTCCCTTAAAATTCCTTGGATAGTGACGGTGAATACGGGAAGCCCGAGTTCACCTTTTTCCATAGAGGCGTGAAAATACCAAAGTGGCGTATCTTTCGGCAATCCCACCCAATGCCTTACTACCGCCCTTGTCTGAAGGGCCAGCTGCCTCAGGACCTTCATAGTGCATCCAGATAGAACCAGCGAATGGTAACATCTGGGCACCAAGAAACAACGCAAAATCTTAAGTCGTTGCTGCGGCTTAAGTGGAGCTTATAGGAGTTCCACTTCCATTGTGGAGCTGGCCTTCCTCAGTCCTTGTTGGCTTATTTTGACTCCAAAATAACGCCTCTCTTCCGTAGAGGCTGATTGGCGGATGGGATCGCCCTGCTGTAGTAAGAATTCTGGGGAGTTACATCATCGCGTCATTTATTAGAGGGCAGCTACAATTCATGATTGGTATGTGTTTATTGAAAAGTTTGAAGTTTGAGATTTTTTTGTCAAGTACTCGAAATTGAAGCAACTGCATCGGAGAAGAATTAGAATCTGCGTGCTATAACGAGAAGCACGAACAGAGGCAAAGTTCAGTTTGAGGTAAGGGTTTACCAAAAATTAAAAACACGGAATCTTTAATATTAAATGAAAATTGTATTCCCTCATCTGCAATAAATAAAAATATGTCTGTATTCCCCCATCTGCAATAAATAAAAATGTCTCAATCATTTTGGGAGATTTGCTACCCCGAAATCAATATTGGATGCAATCATGACGAGAAATGAGAAGAATTGATACGGCACACCACAATCTTTCCAGAACAAAATAATAATATTGAAGGAATAAGATATCGTTGCCATAATGCGCACAAAGCTGAGGGTAATAACCATGTTTCCAAACAGCAATATTCCATTTTTTTAAAGATCAAAAAATTTTTTTCTGTGACGGGAATAAATTTGAAATTTCATCTTCGTTGACAGGTCATAAAAAATTACTTTGTGAAATATCTTTTTTCCGGGAAAAAACTGAGTTCTTTTTGCCCGGATATACAGGGTCTTTCACGAGGAACCTCACCCATATTTATACGGGAAACTACTGAACGTATTTTCATGAAATTCAGCATTTATAAGTATTTCACGATGCTGATGTAATCTAAAATATTTTCAAGGCATGAGCACCTCCGGTTTTTCCGGTAATGATGTCAACTTCCGTTTTTCAAACTAGAACACCATTTTTTTATTGCAGAAATAGATTCCTTAGAAAATTTCAAGTTATTTTGATGTAACATTTTTCAGTTTTGGTTGGAAAATTCTCTCTGAGCGGGAAAATTCGAAAAAAAAATCGAAAATATGGCTCCGCTGAAACAAGAATAACTTCGAGGTTTTTGGATGGAAAATTTTCATTTTTGGAATTTTTCAAGATGTAAGATTGATGTATCCACTTTGAAAATCGAAATAGCGATTCATGATACAGGGGGTGAAAAAATCGCTTTCAAAGTTAGGGATGACAAAATCGTGGAAAATCAATTTTTTCAAATTAGAACCCCATTTTTTTATGGCAGATATTGAATCTACGTTAAAAAATAATGTGAGTGTATGCATCACACCCTTGCCCTGAAGTGGATATTTTCTGAGTTATTCACAGAAAACTGTTTTTCGTCTTGAATTTTCAGCTATTTCTTTTCTCTTCACGCCAAAAAGATGAAATTTTCAGGAACTGTTACTTAAACCATGTTTTAGATTTTACTATCCTAATATGCAAGAGAAAAAAGTTACAGGTTGTTCCTAAATAGATGGCGAATTTTGATTCGAATTTGTATCGGAAACCTCTTTATTTCAACTAATCGGCCATCGGTTTTCTCTCCAGTGATAAATAAATAATTCTTTATGAACCAAATGCAAAAACTTACCATGTTTTACATTCTTTTTTTTTAATGATAGATATCATTAATTACATCTGCCAAATTCCTCTTTATTCAGTAGCATTTTGTGTTTACTATTAATTTGGTGATAATTCCTATTAAGTTATAAAATCGATCACTATGCTTAATTTTACCAATGAAGATTATTTAAATCTCATTCTACTTCATGGAGAATGTAATAAAGTTGTAGATAGAACGATTCGACTGTTCATTGAGAGGTTTCCTGACCGACCCAGACCAACGAGAGATACCATTAACAGAACCATGACAAACTTGAGAAATGTCGGATCTTTCGTTAAGAAAACTATACACAGAGAAAAAAGTGTAGTAGAAGATGAGGACAACGAAATTACATTTCTTGCATATTTTCGTGTGAATCCTCAAAATCTCTCAAAGATGCCGAGATTGATCTGGGATTATCTTAATCGAGTGTTTGGAGAATATTAAAAAACATAAAATGCACCCATATAAATTCAATAGGGTACAGCATTTGAAGGAAACTGATTTCGTCAGGAGAACAGAGTTTTGCGAAGCTATGATGATTCGATTTCAAGAGAATGAAAACTTTTTGGAATGTATAATTTGGACAGATGAATCTAAATTCACAAAGAATGGTTCTTTCAATAGGCTTAACAGTCATTATTGGGATGAAGAGAACAACCACCACTTCAGACAATGGAACTTTCAAGAGACCTGGAGTTTCAATATTTTTTGCGCCATCAAAAATAATGCAATTCTCGATGTTCACATTTATGATGAGACTTTAACTGAGTAAGATAGAACACTACACATGTTTGCATTATTTAAAGAATGTTCTCCCTTAGGAGATAGATATTCTGACATATTGACTCAAATAATTGAGCCGCTAGTACAGAACCATAATGACTTATGGTATCAACAAGATGGCGCGCCTCCACACAATTCACTCAATGTGTCAAATATCCTCTACAGGCTATTTGAAGATCGATGGTTGGCGAACAATGGTCCACATCTTTGGCCACCACGTTCTCCCGATTTAACTCCTTTAGACTCTTTTGTTTGGGGTAGGATAAAAAATATTGTCTACTCAACTCCCCTGACTGATAAAGAGGACTGCATAGAACGAGTCAGAAATGCGTTCAGGTTTGTTTAGATTTTTAGATTCATAGTTTTGAAACTCAATTTGGTTTTTAAACACTTTTGCAGATCTCTTCCTCCCGATGAAATAAGAAGAGCAACGCACGAAGCATTCCTGAGACGTATAAATAAATGTCTAGAAATTAACGGTCAAAACTTTGAACATCTTCTCTAGTTTTAACTGCGAGAGTTTGCCATGGTTCTCCTAATAGTAACTTGGTCGGTTTCAAGAAGGAGTAAAAAATCTACAGCATGGTTCAAATAACAGTTCCTGAAAATTTCATCTTTTTGGCGTGAAGGGAAAACAAATAGCTGAAAATTCAAGACGAAAAACAGTTTTTTATGAATAACTCAGAAAATATCCATTTTAGGGCAAGGGTGTGATGCATACACTCACATTATTTTTTAACGTAGATTCAATATCTGCCATAAAAATGGGGTTCTAATTTGAAAAAATTGATTTTTCACGATTTTGTCATCCCTAACTTTGAAATCGATTTTTTCACCCCCTGTATCATGAATCGCGATTTCGATTTTCAAAGTGGATACATCAATCTTACATCTTGAAAAATCGCAAAAATGAAAATTTTCCATCCAAAAACCTCGAAGTTATTCTTGTTTCAGCGGAGCTCTATTTTCGATTTTTTTTTCGAATTTTCCCGCTCAGAGAGAATTTTCCAACCAAAACTGAAAAATGTTACATCAAAATAACTTAAAATTTTCTAAGTAATCTATTTCTGCAATAAAAAAATGGTGTTCTAATTTGAAAAACGGAAGTTGACGTCATTTCCGGAAAAACCGGGGTGCTCATGCCTTGAAAATATTTTAGATTTCATCAGCATCGTGAAATACTTATAAGTGCTGAATTTCATGAAAATACGTTCAGTAGTTTCCCGTATAAATATGGATGAGGTTCCTCGTGAAAGACCCTGTATAAAGGTTTCCTCAGCAACGCATATCTAATTGTCAAAAGCCTGCCAGTTGAAAAATTGAATTTCACAGTGATAATTTTCTGACTTTATTAGTATGTTGTTATATTGAATAGTTGTTTTTCCCGTCACAGAAAAAAATTGTGTGTTATACACTGGAAAAATGTAGGATTTAAGCTGTCGCTTTTATGCCTCCCTCTGCTTCGCGTCGGGAGGCAATACAACCTCGAGCTAAAATCTAATACATTTATCCCTTGTATAATGAATAACTATTATTCATAATATGGTTTTTCTACTTACTCAGTGATGCTGTCAAATTGAAGATACATATTTCCGCAGAATCAGATAGAGAAAAGTTTCGGAAGGAAAAATTAGTCGATTTGTATCATAGAAATATTATCCATTCCATCTTCATGAATCAATGTAAAAATCCCCAAGTTACACTTTCAACACGCATGTGAATCGATTTTCATACGAAAATTCGATGGGAACTATAGAGAATGGTTTTCTCAGATTCAGGATCATCATTTCATATTCATGATTTTGTCTTGCTTTACTGGACAGCTTATTGGCTGCCGAACTTCCAACAGATGTAACAAAACATACCAAAATATATAATCTATTTCAGACATTGAATGGATTTGATAATCGACCCAGAGAGAAGTAGAAATTGACAAGTATATTTTATTATAAAAAATCATCGATATTGAAAAATTTGAAAATATAATAATTTCCCAGATAAATGTGTAGAATAACAGTTGCTATGACCGTTATTCTCTACATCTGAAGAATTTTTGGAACAAAATATTGAATTGAATTAAATAATAATTACCTACTATGAAGTTAGCTAATAAGTTATTTAAATGAGAAAAATAACCTAGGCTGCAATTGCAGACCTACATCATTCATTGGAAAGTTTTTCGTATTTCGAATCAACTCGAATTTTTATCAGTAGTTGACTGACGAAAATAAAAGTGTTAAAGTGTATATATCAAGAATACCAATAGTGTTATTCTAAAACCAGTTGCAGGATGGGCTCCCATTTCAACACTCATGCTTTCGTGTTGGAATTGCCTTCTGCCACGAATTAGACGATATTTTCTCTATTGCAATCAAGTTTTGTGAAATAGCTTCGAAATTCAAATGAAAGTTCAGATTTTTCATCCCACTGACTTTTGTATTGTATCTTTTCAGTTGGTGTGACTTACGAAATTTGACAGATTACGGAATTTGAACTGATTTGATTTGAAACTTGATAGAATCTGAGGTCAATATCACAGCTGGAGGACCCTTAGGCAGTGCAATTTTTGGAGACCCTTCAACCATCATCAGAATTTTTCTTCTCTAGTATGAAGCACGGGGCCCCTAGCTGATGCGGGGCTCCTAGGCCTTATCTGCCTTATTATTAATCCGGCTCTGGTCAGTGTTGACAAACAAAAAACGAGAAATATAACTGAAAACAATGCTGTAATGAGTTCATCACAGTACTACTTTCAGTACTGTAATAAACTCATTACGATACTGAAATAGAGAAATTATATTCCGCTCGTTTTCTTACAGAAAGATGATTCTCACAACTGGATATGTGTTCTATTAAGTGTGAGTAAATATGAAACAAATTGAAAGATTCTCTCTAAGTCTTTCATCTGTAGACCAGATCAATTTTAGGAGCAGTTAGTTTATTTTGTTATCGATAATATATCATTATACTAACAAAACATTTCGATTGCCTCAAATAATCCAAGATACTGACTGCTTCAAGTTAGGATCCACTCATGTTCTCTTGTTAGAATAATATATCATGCGACATCCGTGGAGGAAAGAATAAAGCAGGTCGAATGACATTCGAGTTGAATCCAGATTGAAAGCAATATGTCGGATTTAAAACGATCGATAACACCCTGCCTACTCGAAATGAAAAGTCTACAAAATTTACATCTTTCCAATAATAGTAAATCAGGAGTCTCCAGATACTCCTGTGTTATCTCGTGGGAGCGACATCGCTCCTGCCTTAATGTAACGAGGTGGCAGTCCAACTTTTCACGTTAATGAAATTCGTGGAGTGTGCACAGCGGATGTACAAATCCGTTTCCTTATCTCTTTTGTCCATTCAGGTTGCTTAAGTGGCGACAATAAGAGCTGAGGTCGAATGTAGTATGGGAATTAATTTCAGGTCTATTTGAACATTTTGTTAATTCGGGATCAGAAAAGGGAATTAGAGCCAATGAAAGTTTGCTTATTACATCGTGTTTTACCTATCTGATTTTCTGAATCGTTTTGTAGTTGATGTACATTATGAAGATACAAGTAACAACCTATTCGAAATTCAAATATGAACTTGGATTAGAGTATGATTCCGTTGTATCTTTCGGTTTGTCAGACTTTAAATAATATCGAGATAAATAAAGATAATATTTTGCACTAAATTTCTCAAGATAATTAATTTTAAGAGGAATATACGCAAATGATTTTTTACTGGCTTATGTACAAAACATTTCAATGAAAACTATCCACCCCACATAATTCTGAAGGCGTCTGTAGTGAATGCGTCCGAGTTGCACCAAAGATTGACGGCCAGTTTCTGAAAGGCCGATCAAACCGTATGTCAACTGACACAACGTTCAACTTGACATCGATGTCAAATCAATTTGGGTTGCTGAAAGGATGTTTAGGGCAAAATTAACTAATCTCTGATCATAATGATTTGACATGAGGTTACCCTGTTTCGAGGCTATCGAACCACAGAATCTGCTAAAATAAACAATATTATCTGATCGAACAGGTGAGAATTTTGAATTTCTCATTTTCATATTTTGAATTTAGTACTCAGTTTAGTTTGGGATTATTTCGAGTTTGTTTTATTCAAAATGAGTTCAAGTGGCCGAAATTTCATTGAAGGACAAAGGTGCAGTCACTCGGATCTAGTTCAGAAGTAAGTATTTGTAAAATTGTTAATAATTTCTCCATACATAGTTCAAGGCAAACATTTCGATAAACAATAATATAATATAACATGTTCGCAAGCATGTTCGTATACATTTAATAGAGTACATTTTTTTTTTCAGTTCGAAAACAAGTCGACGAACGCAGTATATCAATTGCAGAACAAAATGAAAAATGGGTAATCCTAATTACAAGAGAAATCAACAATGCCGCTGAAGTGCCAAGAACTCAAAAGAAACTTCACACTGCCCAGCTAAATTCAAAAATTATTACTGATCTTTATTTTTAGGAAGATGTCCTACCAACAGGTAGCGGTTTGTACCAACTCTGGCTGAGTACAAACAGTGGGTGCAAAAATATATTCAAACTGATTATGCTCATATTATGATCCTCATTTTATAATTTCCTAGTTTCAATTGCTTTAAATCTATTTAAGATGGCATTGATGAAGACTTACAAGTCGTGATAATATACGACATCGAACACCTTTTCTGGACAAATGGCTTCAATCAAGGGAACAAAGTCCTGAAAGAAGAAATAAAAAAGCTTCATTATTGAAGGGAACTGAAGAATTCCTATACTGAGGAAAAAAACCTAAGTTACAAGAAAAGTAGCTTGTTTTGAAAAAAACACATTTCAATATACATATTTAGAAATTAAAATCAAACAAAAAGAATATTTTAATCTTTTCAATAAATAAATGATACAATTAATCAATGTTTGGTATACTTAAAATATCCTTGTTAAATCCTTCAAGTTACCACAATATTTCAATCTCTACTCAATCATAAATTGTTTACAAGTATGGAATTATTTAAATAGGTTTTTTTGATATTTTCCTGTGTATCAATGAAATCAGTATTGAGCATTAATTTATATCAACTTTCATCACACATCAAGATGTAAATTCACACTGCATTTCTACTTCGTTTATTGTATCGTGTTGGATTTTCCTGGCTTCCGTTGGAGTCCACTACTACCTCAGTTATTAATGATTATACATACGTGTGAGTTGACACAGTGGATTTTCTCACCAATATGTTTTCATCATCTTTTAAAATTTTCAAGTTCGCATCACAAATGGCCTGAACATTTGGAAAAAAATTTTCCCTTCCTATTTTGAAAGCTCATCTTGTGGACGACCGAGATTATTTTAATATGTGTACAGTCTAGAGCTCCAATAACATTTGATAATGAATGGATATAATTCAGATTAATTCCTATTGAGTTATTCCTGTGTTCTGGGGAGATGATAATCTACAGCCAGATAATAAAATCACAAATTGTTTCAAAAAGTAAATAATCTTCTTTTTGGAAGAAATATTATTATTGCCACTATGCCTAATTATTGTTATGAAGACCCGTTAACTCATACAATTAAGATTTCCGTGGAAACTACGATGATTAACCACGTCTCTACCGAGTTAATTCGCCGAACATCACCGATTAGTTGACCACCTCTTTGACATTAGTTTGACCACTGATTTAGCCTTAACATGCGTTTCAGAAACCCAAAAGTGCGTTTGACGTACAATTTACCTGCAATATTTGACCACTCAGTCAACTGACAGGCTGATCAAGTTCAAGTAGTTAACCATACTTTCTGCAACTCAAATTGCACTTGACCAGGGATTTGACAGCATCATTAGTTAATTTTTACTCGTACGTTGATCGGCCTTTCAGAAACTGGCCGTGAACCTAATATCTCTCGAGTAGTGCGGGAAGATAACCGATGTAACATTTGCCTTCAACTTCGTAAACAACAAAATTGATTGTATTGATGTTACTCGTCAAATATGATTGGTCGTTCCGCTTCATGAGACTACATAGACACATGCAAATATTTTTCATGAAACACGCCAGTAAATATTACTACTTGAATTATCCTTTCAATAGATCCATGAGGACATATTATAATAGCTAACAGCTTATTCCAAGTTACAGTAATAGATATTTTTTCTAATACGTATATGGGATATGTTTTGGTTGTATAATTTTGAACTTGGAATTTTCGTACGTGCTTCTTTCACGTTGAAGTTGTAGTCTCTAATAGAATAAATAGGTACACCATTTGTATTAGTGTTATGCTCAATTCTGTAGATTTTCACTTTGTATAACTCATACAATGTATAAAAATGTAAGATGTTCACACTGAATATATGTGAACACATATTAGTCCTGTTTGTATCCCGAGGAATAAATAAATAAATGAAGATGTTTACTTTTTTGGAACAATTTATTTATCTAAATTTTGTTATGATTATGATTATGTTATGTTATGTTTATGATTACTAAATATGACTTTCTCCCCTAATCCATCAGTTATAAATCTTACTGCGCTAATGATATGCTCTGTTAAATTATTCTTAAGAAAAGTTTACCTAACAGAAATTATAGTGGGTATCAGATAATAATATAGCCAGCAGAACAATACTGAAATATTTCTTGCAATTGAAAATTTTGCATCCTCAATTAGGATGCACTGAATAGCTATATGTTTGCCGTCTGTTGTATCTCGGGTGTGGGAGAAATTCCACCTATAATAAAAGTGTTTTGTAGAAGTCTTCCGAAGTCAAAAGTTTCAGTAGTTTTTTTTATGAAAGTGTGGGTCTACGAACTTTATATATTAAAGCCAAACTTAATATGAGTCGCCCTGCTATATGAAACTTCAATAGAATTCATCATTGCCATATAAGGAAAGAAACATTAACGATAAACAATCTGTAAATTTACAAATTTGAAAAAAAAAGTAAAAGCTCCCCCGTTATTTTGTCGCTCAGCAACGACACATGTTCATTTTTTTTAACTCAACAACAGCACTGCTTTTAACTTTTGAACACTGTATTAAAATGTAGAAATCCTGAAATTTAAAAAACTGTATTTCGAGTTTGGGCACGGTTCAGAAATAATGATTTGTAATCTGTAGTTTTGATTTTCTAATTTAATCGTAAAATTCAAATTTTCATCAACAACATGAAGTCCTGACATATACATCAACATTGACATATTGACATCGAGAATACCATTTACGTACCTACTTTCTTAATGAGTGAATAGTTGAATATTAGACACCAATGCGGTTTTTAAAATTAAATTCCCATTCTTCCTCTACATACCTCTCGATCCATCCTGTCTTCTTTATTCCTAACCGTGTAAGTGGCGTATGAGGAAAATCTTGAGCACTTGTGGTTTTTTTTACTGACGACGAGGAGCTGGCTCTTCGCGCAAACCCCCGACCAGGTTGTTTGGAATCAAGGTCTTCTTCCCCTAGTCTTTAACGAACTAACTTCAAGGCAGTAGCTTCACAGTGTCCTAGCAAGAGCCCTTACAGGGTGCTATCATCTAGGCCAGATGAGTCCCGGTCTTTAAGCTTGATATGTTACCTCTCGATTCTTTCTCCTTTCTTTTAGTGCATTTAGACCCCAGGCCTGGGACTGGCATAGCGGAGGAAATCGATAAAAACGATTCACACTAATTTTCGTGACCGATTTCGACAAAAATTAAACCTGATTTTCTAAAACGTTAATTAGAATTTGATACTCGTCGATGATATGATATTTCACTGGTGATAGTCTCGAATACTTTTTCCTATTGAAGATTAAAATTGACTCATCAAATTTTAATGGACGTTATTCATTGATTGTATGGTTATTTGGATGTTAGAATACTGTGACTTTTTCTTTTTGGTTTTTTTGCATGTAGGTACTCCGTCATTTTCTTTGTATCTTCAAGTCACCCAAATATCGAAATGAAATCGAATCAATTAACCCATTTGCAGTCCACATAGTTACGAGTATTTCGATATTGTTTATTGCCCTTAACACATCCCACCCTCGCTTCAAAAGTGACACAACTCAAAATTTACTTTTTCTGGTTAATAAAAGAGAAAAGATCAGTTAACTAGCCTACATCAGAAAATAAAAAAATTCACCCATATCAGTGGGTTCTCCACATATATAGATACTCACATATCAAAGCATATTTCATTTTTCCAATTAATTAGAAAATATTTAGCATTTGAATATTTTTGAATTCTGATTTTGAGTTGTGTCACTTTTGAAGGAATAGTGCGACATCTTAAATCGAATATATGTGACCGGATGATCGGTACATTATTTTATTCGAGAAAAATCGCTTACTACAAAAAATGCCTAATAAAAAAAAATTATCGAGTTATTTGATCGCACATCATGAACCACAGTATATCTACTTTATTTCAGCCATAGAGATAGAATACTATTCTATGTCTTTGCTTTAATCCAATTCGATTTCATTTTCATGAAAACCATTATAGGAAAATAAGACTAAAATGAATATACGAAAATGTCTAAATCAATTTTGTTACTCCACATCTTGAATTAGAAAGGAATTCAAATTTCTCAATTTCTAAAATTCAGAATGATTGTGGGTTCACCATTGTTTCTGTTAAACAATGGGAGATTTCTAGAACTGAATCGGGCACTTAATCACAAAGTGTTGGAACCTAGACGATAGATGTATTTTAGTTATATGACTACATGGAAGAGAAACCATCAATTTATTCCTTTAGCAATTATAAAAACTAACTTGAAGCATGAAAAAGATGAAAGGGCTGTGTTCTTGAAGCCTTTTTTTAATAACTAATAAATTACAATCAGATCATAATTCGGAAAGCAGTTCAGGATTTGCTGAAACGAGCGAGGTCATGTTTATATCAAAATGAAACAGGTAATGTAGGTTTTCTTGTTTAATTTCGTATTTATGTTTGTTTTGTTAATTTTTCATTTTGAAACTTAAGAATACGAACTGAGATGGTCTGCAGCTAGCAGCTGAAATAGAGAAAATCAACCTAATTAGTGGTTGCTAAGTAATGTTTCAATAGTCTTAAATTCTCTGTGAAACAAATCAGCAGATATAAAACTTATTCCAGATCCAGTATCTAATTGAAATCTGATCAATTGTGGATTAATATATGTATCGATATAATAAGGTGTTGAACTACCTTCATCTAACTTAAATGAGTTCAGTTCATCGTTGAAATTATTGTTAATTCAGTTTCATTAGGTTCTGAAATGACGTGAAATGATTGGAAAATTTAGATTTATGGGATCTCTTTTTGTTATAAGTTTTTTCTAAATGTCCTTTAATATGACAAAAATTACAAACATAATTAGCAAATTTCACTTATTTTTTGGATGTCCGATACCCCCACAAACTGAGCTAGATGCCTTCCCATCTGCACGACTCCTATTGGTGCCCTTGCTTCTTTCCTGTGCAGTGTCCATTTTCTGCGTACTGCGCACATCTTGACCAAGGTGTTGATCCCTGATTACTTTTCGTGGACGTCGTAGCGTTCCGAGCCTTTTTTGAGTTGCTCAGGAATATAACTTCTTCCTTCACCTGTCTGTCAAATTTTTCCTTGCAGCCATTTTCCCCTTTGAATGATTAAATTGCCGCCATCTGGTGGTTCGCAATTCTGACTGCTTCTTCAAAAGTAATGGTTACCTTTTCTTCTAGTAATCGGTCCAATACTGACCCTTCTCCGAATCCGTACACAAATTTATCTCGCAATGAATTTTCTAATTAAACTCCAAATTCGCACTGCACTGCTAATTTTCGGACTCGAGCTGCCCAATCATTTGTAGTTTCAGTGGCACTCCTCGTTGCATTATAAATCTTGATTCTCTCTGCAAACAGTGTCCGGATCGGTGCAAAATGTTCATTAAATAATTCTAATTCCGCTATAGCTTTCTCTTCAGGTTTTCTCTAATTACACTGATCGAACATCAATCGATAAGAATCTTCGTCCAACATATTCAGAAATATGGAACGCCGCTCATTTTCGCTGATATTATAGGCATCGAAATAATTGTTTGTGTAAACGTGCCTTGTATATCGTCCAGTCGGAGATTCTGAAGTGGAATTCTTGAAGGAGTCCAATGATTTCCACATTTGCACATGTGTTGATTTCTTCGGTACTTCCCGTCATGATAAAATGTGTCCTCATCCGATAATCGATAATTTATGGCTCCAGTACACATTGAGCCATGCTGGCCCACTGCCGGCCATCGCCAATTTGTACAGGTGCCAGTACACATTGGTCCATGCTTGGTCCTGAGCCACCATCGGCTAGCTTGACCGATCGACAGAATGACGCATATTGGTTGAGAACACAGACCAAGTGTCTATGTTCGAATATTTCCCTCCTGTCAAAAAGTTCAAGTGTATAATAGAATGCAGTTTTCGAAACATTACAGCGGTAATTGCATTGTCGAAAGCGGGCGATCCCTGCGATCCCTGCACTGTTGGAATCCATAGCGATTTCGGGAAATATTCCCCCGAATTATACTTATCCATCAAAATGACCTGATAATTCTGCATTTCAGCGAGTTGTTTTTGAAAAACTGCATTCAGTAGTTTTCATTTTTGAAGCATATGAACTCCTGCAGCTTTCAGACAGCAAGCTATCATGAAAAATTATCGGTAATATTGATGCACTTGTGCAATTATTTACAATTTTTTGCATTGTAGAAAGGGAAAGATCCCTGCGATAGTATCCATAGAGATTTCGGGAAACATTCCCTTGAATTATTACACAAGCGTATCAGAATGACCTGATACTTCTGCAAACTGTATTTAGGGAAGAGAAATGGGATTCGTGAATAGTTACTTTACATTGTGACATGTTCTTTCGAGCATTTAGGCCGTCGTCGTAGATTAGTTCTCGAACTGAACTCAGGCAGTTCAGTCCAGTGAGAACATCTCCTGAAATATAACTCCTGAAGATGCCAGACACTCGAACTGGCGAATCGTCGAGAACTAATCTACGACGACGGCCTAAATGCTCGAAAGAACATGTCACATTGAACGATGGCCGCGAAAGCCTCAACCAAGTTACTTTACATTCAGGAAAAAAAACCTAATTCAAATTCAGTTTAGGAAGTCCGAATTCATAAGAACTTAGTAAATTTGTAATGGGTGGGAAAAATTCGTTGTCTACTGAGGCTGAGAACCTTAGCAGACAGAAAAAAACTGATTACTCATTCTCGAGTGTTTTTCTAGAATAAACGAAATCTCTGAACAGAACCACCCTCTCATTTATGTTGTGAACGAGATATTCTTGATAACGGTGTATTTGTTGAAATATTATTTGGGCTGTTTCCATTGTCTGATTCCAGATTAGATTGGAGAAATGATGTCGATTCAGTCGCAAAATCACTCGGAGGTTGTTGTTATGTTGCCAGAGTTCTGTCACAACTAGTTGATGAGGCAACTACTCTCTCTGTGTACTATGGGTATGGGTATTCTAGGATGAAATACGGTGTTATTCTCTGGGGAAATTCAGTAGAGGCCTACCGCATTTCTATTCTACAAAAGAGATACTACATCATATAAACCATTTTTCATAAGATACAATATACTCAACTTTCCTTCAATATACATATTGGAAGCGATCTTTTTTGTACTCGAAATTTGTTTTTTAATTTTCAAAGGGATCATGAACACAATGTGTTGTGAGGCGTAAACTTGATTTGAAACCACCAAGAATTGATTTCTCCTATTTACAAAGAAAACGTTGAGTACCAAATTATCTCCATTTTCAATAAAATACCGCTACAAAATCGATTGAATGATAGTGCTAAGAAGCTCAATCAAAAAATGAAAAAAATTTCAAATTTCCAAAGCCTATTATACTATTCATGAATTCATGGATGATGAAATAGTTTTCTAATTGTTCTGTTAATCTCATGTTCATGTTCAAATTAAGTTTTACATAATTGTTATATGATTAGGTTTCTAATGTGTTATTATTAAGGTTATTTTTTGACGGGCTTTAAGCCCACTATACGGGTAATTATGTACTATGTATATTTCAGAGCGAATAAAGTTATTTTATTCTATTCTATTCTATTCTATTCTATTCTATTCTATTCTATTCTATTCTATTCTATTCTATTCTATTCTATTCTATTCTATTCTATTCTATTCTATTCTATTCTATTCTATTCTATTCTATTCTATTCTATTCTATTCTATTCTATTCTATTCTATTCTATTCTATTCTATTCTATTCTATTCTATTCTATTCTATTCTATTCTATTCTATTCTATTCTATTCTATTCTATTCTATTCTATTCTATTCTATTCTATTTTTTGCGGTTGGTTTTTTACCGACGTTTCGGCACGCATTCGCCTACCGTCTTCAGGGTGTTGGTCCTGAGAAGGACCGGTTTTTGCCAAACTTGTTATGTCTGGACTTGTTCCTGCTTCGGTAGACTAGTGGTTAGAGTGAGTGGAAGTTCGGAAATTGCACCTCTGATATCTCGTGTTCGAATCCCCACACTATAATCGCGAAATTGTAGAAGTATGGAGCAAGTCCAGACAGAACAAGTTTTGCAAAAACCTGTCCTTCTCAGGACCAACATCCTGATGACGGCACGCATTCGCCTGCCGAAACGTCGGTAAAAAACCATATAGATAATGAAAAAACTCTCATTTATGGCTTTGAGTTATGAACAAAAATACAGTAGGGGAAAGCAGGTAGGATTCGTACACTTTTTACTTAGAAGCTTGTAAATGAAACACTAAAAACTATGTCGAGACAATTTTAGAATGGATGAATTGCCAATATATCTGGCTTCAATTAAAATATAGTTCAATGTTGATATGAAATCAAATGACCCAACTACGAGTGTTTTACCAAAATATGGAAAACGTACGAACCAACCCCGCGCACGTGGAGGCTTCGTACATAGTAGGGAGCATCCGTACACAGTGAAAAATAAATGCCATTTCATAGAAAAAAGTATATATTGAGATAAATCAGATCAGACTTGAATAATAAATATCTATCACACCAGAATGTATATTGACATTGCGAGAGTCTTCCAGGCTTATTGGCTGTAATATATTAGGAATTATTTCACCTAAAGTTTTTCCTACATCTGCGGTAGGCATTTTCAGAGAATTCTTGGTCTGAGATTGTAATTCCAATGCTGAATGTCTGACAGTGTGATGCCAGGTTCAATCTGGAGATGTTATTTATACCTCGGTTCATGGGAGATTACGTGCTGTGTACAGAGGGAGCTTCCTCGTTTCTGCTCATGTTGTCCTTAAGTTTATAACTCTCGATGGCTTTCCTGCTCATCCTAGGATAGTAAATTTTGATATTCGAAATAATGTCTGCCCTTGAGAAAACTAAATTTTATTCATCTGTTAGAGGATGTTGCGCTAGTGTAGATTTAGTCGTGTAGATCTGATTTAGTCGACAACATAGTTCGTGCTCTTTTATTCTTGTTTTGATATATCGTCTTGTTGTATCAATGTAGATTTTGCCGCAGTCACAAGGTACGCTATTAATAACGGCATGTGATGTATGGTGAGATAGCTTTTCCATTGAAGGGGTTGGGATGTGTTATCATCACGTGTGGAAATTCTTCGTCCTATTGCCCTCTGAATTCCTTTGGGATTTTATATCCATTGGCGATGAGTGCGATTCCCAAGAGTTGCAGGTTTGACGCCGTATTTTTTATTTTTATTTTATTTATTCAATGGAGTACATGACAGGACTAGCCCAAAAATATGTACTCACTGATAGTTACAGTGGTGCTTAAAAACTAGCAATACAAAGAAATAGAAAAAAAAACTATAACAATGCATCTGAAATGTAAACCGAAAAACAAAAAAGAATACAATTTCACAACAACCCTAAACATTATCCAAAAAGAATCGCCTCAAAGTAACCGAAAAGTTCTCCAATGATTGTGAAAAAGGGTCCACATTAATAAGACCAGATATGGAATTGAAGGACTTGAGGCATCTTATCAGAGGTGAATTTAGGTGGTAATTAGTGGAGCTTCGACGTATATGAAATAAAAATCAATTGCGCGTGTTATACGATGGAATGTTGAAGGTGAGCATACTGACAAGTTCACAGCAGTCTGAGCCATTTATAATTTTGTATATGAACTTCACATCTCTCATCATTCGTTGATCTGCAGGATTCAACAATTTCAAATCTTTCATAATGCGTTCCTTGTTGTTAACGTTATTTTGATGAAATTTCCCATTTATATACCTAATGAGCTTATTCTGAACATTCTCTAATCGATTTATGTAAACATTAATTGTTTTGATTGAGTTTATAACTCTCGATGGCTTTCCTGCTCATCCTAGGATAGTAAATTTTGATATTCGAAATAATGTCTGCCCTTGAGAAAACTAAATTTTATTCATCTGTTAGAGGATGTTGCGCTAGTGTAGATTTAGTCGTGTAGATCTGATTTAGTCGACAACATAGTTCGTGCTCTTTTATTCTTGTTTTGATATATCGTCTTGTTGTATCAATGTAGATTTTGCCGCAGTCACAAGGTACGCTATTAATAACGGCATGTGATGTATGGTGAGATAGCTTTTCCATTGAAGGGGTTGGGATGTGTTATCATCACGTGTGGAAATTCTTCGTCCTATTGCCCTCTGAATTCCTTTGGGATTTTATATCCATTGGCGATGAGTGCGATTCCCAAGAGTTGCAGGTTTGACGCCGTATTTTTTTGTAGATTCTCTAATTGATCTGATTCTACCGTTCTAATCCCCTTCTTAATATATATTCGAAGCATGATTCTGTAATCAGATATATTTATGTACAATTCTGACAATTCGTGTTGCATTCGTACGTACGAATCTACTCCACTAATGACAGTACGAACGTACCTCATCCCAAACAATCGAAGAAAATCAAAAACATTTAAAAAACTTTCAAGGTTATTCGGAAATTAGTAAGTATTAAGTTATCTGGGACATTCGTTCATGAACCAGAATATATAAGAAATGAAATCAAAGCATAATTTATAAGAGTAAAACACGTTCAAAGTATCTATTAAAAATTACTTACGCGGAGCGAATACACGTTTCCGCGTCTACCAAAGCTAATGAAGACGGTATTGCTGCACTACTCCGCATTTAACCCTTGCTTGGAAGGGGGAGTCACGTACATAAAAATTTGGGAGCACCAATGGAATGAAAGTTTTAAAAATGACCACTGTACGAATGCTCCCTCTGTACGAATCCTACCTGCTTTCCCCTAATCGTCATTTTCAATCGTTTGTTTCCCCTCTTAGTTGAAAACGATTGTTACATTGCACAAGCACTTTATCAGGAGTAATTCGAATATGATATACCTCCTTTTCATTTCACTTTTAAATAATAAGTGAGTAGGTGCCACCTTCAATATGCATTCAAATTATTCGTGAACTCAATATCCTGAGATGAGAATCGCCTATTGTCGATTTAATTCATGTGTGACTAATTTATTTTCTGTTGTTCTCGAGGAGTAATGCTCATTTGTTCATTATTATCAATGGCCTGAAATATTCTGAATTACAAAAAATCCTATACATAGGAGCTCTCGCAAAAAATTTTGAGTCTCCATCACTCGGACAAACTTGTATGAGAGCCCTGATTCAGGTTCATTGCTGATATTTCAAAGATTATATGAGCAGTTCTTTTCAGCTTGAGAACTGGAAAGATAGAAATCACTTTGGACGCTACTAGATGTTATCTATCGTATCGAATTACTCGAAAGACCTTCTGTAGTAAATTCAAGGCAGGGGGATTTTATGAATAATTCTTTTCTGAGAGATATGCGATACTAACGAGGCCAAATGTGGTCCAACTGGTCTATCCCCCTTCTCAGTGACAAAATCTGATTTTATCTGTCGAGTTCAGATGATGAATTCTTATGAATTAGAGAGCTGAAATAATACAATAAATGTTGAAACAAAAAGTACCTAAGCTGAGGTAAAAAAAGAACGGGGTACCGTTCTTCGGGGGTAACATTCTTGGTATGATATTATAGTATCATACGATACTATCATCACTATTATCATACGATACTATAGAGCCAGGGGCAAAAACCTCAGCCGAAAAATCCTGACTACCCGTAAAAAAAAATAAAATAAAATTGTTGTATCTGAATATTTTATATTGAATGACATCACGATTATCGAAACGGCTCTTCGGAGGAAGGATTTCCAAACGAAAACTCCAACCTGAAAATAGAAAAAGAGAGAACAGCAAATAAATAAATAATTAAACCATATTTAACGGTCCCTATGGTAACGCCTACCCACTTATTAATCAGGTAATCAACGTAAATTGGATACAGAAAAAAGTTAATTTTTTTTTCTCATGAAATATTCAGATTAACAGTTCCATATGATAGATTTATCGAAGCATCGAATGTATAGATGAGAGAACTTTCAATTATGATCCACATTCAAAAAATCAGGAATCTATGTTTTATATCTTGATATTGGCTGGATACAAAAATTCAAATATATCATATTCAAATTACTCCTGAAAAGTGCTTGTAGAATGTAACATAATTTCCAATTATGAGTCAAGTCAAGCGAGTAATAATTACTGCTTAATTAAGCATTATTGAAAATGGAATTCACTGAATTTTAGTTCACAACTCAAAATTTAGAAATGAGGGGCTGTTTCTGTTGACAGATTTCCATTATTCGGGAAAACAAGAGCTAGAGATTGATCAGTTTTTTTTCTTGCAGTTATAGTTTTCGAGATACCCTCAGAACGACGAATTTTGCCCACCCAGAACAAATGTACAAATTTTGTCTTTATGAAATATAATTTGTTGATAAATCAAAATCTAGATATAATAAGTCGGTTCTGTTTTTAAATTTGAATTTGTCGAGAAAAGTGTGTCATCCATTTTCTTCCAGCTACTCGAGATCCCCTCAGTAGCCAACGACTTTTTCCCGCTCTCTACTGTCCACATTATAGTCCACTGAAATTAGACTTTTGCTTCGGACCAATTCATACAAAAGCAAATGAAGGCTTTTCGGGTAGGTCTCGGTGTCCTAAATGATGTCCCAAAAGTCCCCTAGGCGGGAGTGACCGCATAACATTTGGCAACGCTGTAAAGGGCTAAAATCCAGCCCAAATGTGAATTTTCGTGAATATCTCGGTCCCTATCAAACTTACGACAAAAATACATCAGAGCAAAAAGAAAGCTGATGAAATTTCCCAGAAAAAAGGTCTCGGGTAGTTTTTTTATATAACCGACGGTTTCGTCACAATCTTGTCTTCAATTTGAAGGTGCTTATGATATTCTGGATTATCTACACCACTTTTGAGGATGACTGCAGGGCGCGTTTTTTTCAAAGTGGTATCCCCTAATAGGCCTAATCCACGACCTCTTTGTTATTTGAAAAGGTGTTCGAACGCTAATTTTCTTCTCCTTCGTCTTCTCCTTCGTCTTCTCCTTCTATGAATGCATGTATATTTTCTTCGATGACATCCGTGGAGTCAATCTCAGAGTTTTGGATTCCTGCATCGGTCACATTTTATTTTTCTGAGGAATCTTCAAATGGTTCGGCATTCAGGCAGGATTTTCCATGGCAATTTCCACAAACTGGTGAGCAACGAAGTCCCAAACTCCGACATCCACACATTGGTCCACAACCATTCGTACAGTTGCCAAATATCATTTTTAAAAGGCAATCAGGCGCAGAAAGTTGGGATGTCTTTTTTGGTTACAACATTGTCTTTTTACATCCATCCCCACTCCTCAGGATTCAAATTGTTACCAAGCCATTAGTGTACTTGATAGTACACCCGAAACAGATGTTCACAGATGTTGTTGTGCTGCGTCAAGAGTTGAAGGTAAAAGATTCAGTCTCACTGGTCTGCTTCTGATAACATCTTTAATCAAGCAGGAATACCGGTAGTTATTGATGGAGAGTTCTTGAATGGGGGCAACATAGATTGAGAGGAAAAACTTCATTCTGTTCAAAGGTTATGTGTAGTATTATTTTTGTTGAAGATTCCAGCTGCTTAAGTCCTGCCGTTCCTTATCCATTTTCAAAGCTGCGGTCTTTCCTTTATTGAACAGAGCAGATGTTGTGTCGCTTGGTGGATAGAAACTAGTTTCACAAATTTCAGTTCTTATGTCCTGAGCAAAATTTCTGCAGAAGTACCGATAACCTGTTTTCCTTTGAGGTGATAACAATACGGTCTCCATCGAGGTCTCCATACTTCTCTTCGAGTTTCCTCTTAATTGTCTTGTCATCAGCTATGTATTCTGTCAGTACTGCTTTCAATCCAGTCAATTTAAACTGAGAGCCTTCAAGTTTTCAATGAAAGAAAAAATGTCCTTCATTGCGTTGAGAACATACGCAGGATGACCAACCTTCATTTTCTCGGAGACTGGCAAGTTAAATTTAGCTTCAGCTGCAACTATGTCTGTGTCAAACGTTGCACGGTTTTTAACAGATTTTGCCCAATCATCTCTTTTTTTTTCGGCAAGTGCTATAATATTTTCTTTGAAAATGAGGGTTGAAACATGACAAAATATTTTACGCTTGTCCTTTTGTGCTATTTTTTCTTTCTTCTCGTCAGCCTCGTTGCCGCATCAATAATCTGGAATCTTCAACAAAAATAATACTACACATAACCTTAAAACAGAATGAAGTTTTTCCTCTCAATCTATGTTGCCCCCATTCAAGAACTCTCCATCAATAACTACCGGTATTCTTGCTTGATTACAGCTGTGAGCAGAAGCAGACCAGTGAGATTGAATCTTTTACCTCCAACTCTTGACGCAGCACAACAACATATGTGAACATCTGTTTCGGGTGTACTATCAAGAGTATCAAGTACAACAACGGCTTGGTAACAATTTGTATCCTGAGGAGTGGGGATGGGTGTTAAAAAACAATATATTGTAACCAAAAACATCCCAACTTCCTCTGCCTGATTGTCTTTTGAAAATTATATTTTGCATCTGTACGAAAGGTTGTGGACCAATGTGTGGCTGTCTGAGTTTGGGACTTCGTTGCTCACCGGTTTGTGGCAATTACCATGGAAAATCCTGCCTGAATGCCGAACCATTTGAAGATTCCGTAGAAAAATAAAATGTCACCGATGCATGAATCCAAAACTCTGAGATTGACTCCACGGATATCATCGAAGAAAATATACATGCATTTAAGGAAGGAGAAGACGAAGGAGAAGAAAATCAGCTCTCGAACACCTTTCCAAAAAACATGGAGGTCGTAGATTAGGCCTATTAGGAGATATCACTTTAATAAACGCGCTGCACTCATCCTCAAAGGTGGTGTGGAATAGAGTACCTAAATTATCCATAATATCACATACGTTCAAATTGAAGGCAAGATTGTGACGAAATGGTTGATTATATCAAAAAATGACTGAAAACCGTTTCTCTAGGAAATTTCATCAGCTTTCTTTTTGCTCTGATGTATTTTTGTCGTAAGTTCCATAGGGACCGAGATATTCACGAAAACTCACATTGCGGCAAGATTTTAGCCCTTCACAGCGTTGCCAAATGTTATGCGGTCACTCCCGCCTAGGGGACTTTTGGGACATCATTTGGTACACCGAGACCTACCCGAAAAACCTTCATTTGCTTTTGTATGCATTGGTCAGAAGTTTGGGCCTACTTCGACCTAAATGCAGTGGACTATTAGTACTATAGAATTATGAATGGCAACTAGGTCTTTGGAAATTAATTATGCTTTTTCGTCTTTCATTTTTCGGTCCTAAATACCCTTGAATTAGTATAAATTGAAACTTGGGAGTTTCTTCATTATTCCTAGAGATTTTCCAATCAATTCACTCAACGATTAAAATAATAATAAACAAACGTGAATTCCGCAAGCAAGGTACACCTACCCCGCTAGCGGTGGTTTACGAACTGAGAATTTGGCCAGTGTGCGAACACCACAGGCCAGGCTACGCCACGATTCCTTTGGTGTGTATCGCAAAAACCGACAACCTAGCTATTGCGAGCCACTAGCCATGTTCCACTGGCCAACATACGCCATGTACCTCTGTACACACTGGCGATGGCTGGTAGACAGCATGATCATTGCGCGCCACTACTCACAAATCGCTGGCCATCACACGCCAGCATGAGCCATCCTACGCCAAGTACCCCTGTACACATTGGTGATGGCCGGCAGTGGGCCAGCATGGCCCAATGTGTACTGGACTCTTTAATCGTTGGTCCACTAGATAATTCACTCGTCGCCAATGTAATGTCTTTAACTTCTATTATATTTGACTATTTGAATTTATAATAACTACTTCGTCTGCCCAAATGGGCTATTAAAATTATAGTTATTATTATTAGTCCAATGTTATCTTCAAACACGAAAAATGTTTAAGAAGCCTAGACCCTGATTGCAAACAGCCTACCAGATCCAATTGTATTTCCCTAACTTTTCGTAAATATATATCATATACCTAAATAATTGAAATTATGTTCCTATTATCAAATAATCAGATAATCAGTCAACTCCCTCAATGCATGGGCCCTCCCGTGACGCGGTTTCTTATGCCAGGCATCGCAAATTGAAATTAACCAAGTTGACAAAAAAGTTCTCGCACACTTTGAGGTGAGTTTTTTTTTATTTATTTATTTATTTAACACTGCTTGCGCAGGAATGACGGGAAACCCCCAATATAATAATATAATGTATAAAAACAATAACAAAATATACGGAAAGTAACACTATGAAAACATATGGGCTGCTCACATTATAGACGACACATAGAAGATCTCTCTCAACCTGGAAAGTGTTAAAATTTTGAACGATCGCAGGGAAATTGAAAAAAAATCTATATCATTGTTTACAGCGTTAAAATCGAGGACACGAGAAGGAAACAAGTGTTTGCTATAATTAGTTCTATGAAGCCTGTTCCGAAACAACTGAAAATTTCTAGTCTGTCTACACGTTATACTGAAACCAATGAGTCCCAGAATATCAGAGCACTCCACAGAACCATTAAGCAGCTTGAATATGAGAGAAAAATCAGCTAACCATCGACGGACCTCCAAGGTATCCAAGCCGAAAGAAACCCGCATATGCTCAATGTCACCGCCAAATACACCCCCCAGTCTGAAATCGAGGCAGCGCAAGAACTTCCTCTGAATCCTCTCAACAGCGTCTACATGGCAGGCATAAAAAGGTGCCCACACAGGCGACGCATATTCAAGGACCGGTCTCACCAGGGAGACATATAAAGTTCTTAGTGTTTGTGGAGAAAACTCCCTGGAATTCCGCAAAATGAAACCCAGTGTACGGTATGCTCTACTGGTCGTACCAAAAATGTGTTCCCTGAAATCAAGCCTGCGGTCCAACCTCACACCCAAATCCTCAATCACTTGAACTCTAGACAATGGACAGCCGTCAATATTATACTGATGAGAAAAGAACTCATTGCTCCGGTAAAAACCAATTACCTTGCACTTGGCGATATTCAAGTATAAACAATTTCGGACTGTCCAGGCATATAAAAGATCAAGTTCGCGCTGCAACTTCAATGCATCCGACAAGCAATTGACTACAGTGTACATCTTAAGATCATCCGCGAACAACAAAAATTTCACGCTGAGAACAGACCTAAGATCATTGATGAATACAAGGAAAAGGACCGGTCCCAAGTGGGAGCCCTGAGGTACTCCGGAAGAGGCAGTAAACTCTCTCGACCTGAACTCCTTGTATTTAACCTCTAAGGTACGTCCGACTAAAAAGGATCTGAACCATCGCAAAAGAGAACCTGACACACCCACAGCCTCCATTTTAGAGATCAAAATGTTATGATTGACCTTGTCGAAGGCCTTGCAGAAGTCTGTGTAAATCGCGTCTACCCTGGAACCTGATTCAAAACACCTGACAATATCGTTCACGTAAAGAATCAAATTGGTTACTGTTGATCGACCTTTTCGGAAACCGTGCTGCTCATCAATTAAAATAGTGCTCAGGTTCCATGACAAAAAGCTACACAACAAACTATCCAGGAGCTTAGGAATATCGGACTGAATGGAAATTCCGCGATAGTTCTCAATATCAGTTTTCAACCCGGACTTGTATACCGGCACTAAGAAACTCCTCTTCCAGAATGCAGGAAATACGCCGCGCTCAAGGGAGATATTAAATAAGGTGCAAAGGGGTATAGACAAGGTGTTCACGCACCTCTTTAAAACGAAGGAAGGCACACCATCTGGGCCGCCAGAGAGTTTAGATTTTATATTAGTTATTAACTCATATACCTCGCCAGGGGTGAAACTACATGTAGTCAAATTAAGGTTACTCGTCGACTTGATCTCGGGCGGAACGATCGCTTCATCACTGTATACTCTACAAAAGAAGTCAGCAAACAGATTAACCACACCATTGCCACCAGAAGCAGACTTCCCCGAAAGGTCATCCGCTCAGGCAGATCAGACGTTTTCCTTTTGGAATTTACATAGGACCAAAAATACCGCGGGTCAGAATGAATGCAACTCTCGACCCTCCCCAGATACGAATTAAAGAGAGATCTGCTAAGTGTTTTACAACAGTCGCGTAGCCTAGAAAACTCGGTATAATCACAGCTGTCCCCGGAATTCACAAATCTTCTATGAGCTCTCCTCTTTGCACACACCATTCTAATGAGTTCACCGTTAAACCATACTGGAAATTTTGTGCACCTTTTACGTTTGATAGGTATGAAGCGATGCAGACCACTGTAGAGTACACTATAAAATTCACTCACTGATCCATCAATGTCATTCCCATCAAAATTCCAGTCCACAGACGCCAAAAAGGAATTCAAGCCGGCATAATTTCCCTTATTGAAATCAAACTGCACCATTCCATCACTAACTGTTGTTGCACTAAGACCAGCACTTGTCGGGACCGAAAACTGCAAACCAGTATGGTGCAGACCAGCCACTTGAAAAGGGTCAGAGGCTATTGTTACCTCCGTTGATAACTCATTGGTGAAAACTAGGTCAAGGTATACACCGCGACTATTTGGTATCTTGCAAACCTGTGTCAAATCAGCAAAGTGCAACGAGTTCGACATATGTGAATATTTCTCATTACTTTCGCAGAGAGAAAAGCGGCCACTGCTGAAACCGGCACCACCAATATTGTAGTCACCACAGATGAATAATCTAGAATTCGGATACCGCAACAACACCTCCTCTACTGCTAGACCATGAGCTGCGTAATCCTCTTCGCTGGAGTTAGGCGGCAGATAAACTCCGCCTACTATAAGGTCTTCAGCACCGCCAATAAGCAGAAATAATTGTTCAACACTATTATAAGAATGTTCTATGATCCTCGCACTAATATTAGACTTTACGAAAACAACAACACCACCGCCCCGAGACTTGGAACTTGTATTACTGTTTCTGTCCAATCGAAACACACTATAGTTATCTGGACAAATTTCAGAGTCCAAGACATCAGCACTAAGCCAACTCTCAGCTAAAATCACCAGATCATAAAGACAGTGAAGCAGCAAAACATAAATATCCTGTAATTTAGTGCGTATACCACCCATGTTATGGTAGTACACCAAAAGATTCTTTGGGGGACAGGTTAGTTTTCCGACCCAGTCTCAGATCCAGAGTGAGCAATCGTACGATTTCCTAAAATGGCCGACCTTCTAGAGACTATAATTGGTTTACCACCCCTGTACACCATAGTGAGGTTATCTTCACCAAGCTCAGTTCTCCGCTTCATCTCTAGTAGAGTCTCCTTATGTAGTTCCAGTTGCATCTTGGTCTTATCGAAATTCACTGAGAATCCACGTTCAGAGATCCTTCTCTTATGCTTAATTACCGAATGACAAATATCCGGACTATCGAATATAAGGCGAAGAGGCCTGCATCTATTAGGGGCAGGCTGGCCAAGACGCACCACCTTTTTGAGATGCTCCTCACGAACTCCTGCTATTCCCATAATCTGATGGGCGATCTGTCTATCGTGATCGATTCTGTCCCCAAGTACAGTGGCCCGAGATTCGCCGGCCTTAAAAACAATGATATTATTAGCCCTGGCATTCCTTTCCTGGAACTCCCTCCACATATCTTCAGGGTTGTTGTAGATTTCGGCCCTGGAAGTTCCCCGGGCAATGTCCTGGTCCCGTGAGTGCTGCTGCTTCTTCAAACCGTCTACTTCGTCCCTCAGTGATGACACTTCACTCTCCAGAAGAGCAATCCTATTCAGAAGCATTGGAATCCTGACAAAAGAGTCCCTGCAGCCGCCGCAAAAAAAGATCACCGACCTCTGCTTCTGCAATTGCATAGCTCTCAGCTCAGTTGTTGACATTACAGTACACAACTTGGTGGTGTGAAAAGCAGGTTTGCAGCTATCACAATAAATGAACTCCTCCTCATCCTCAATTGTAGACTTGCACTTTCCACAAGTTACTGCAGCCATTTCCTTAGTCTCAGACAAAATGTACGATCTGACAACGTTGAAGACCAGCTGATTATTTTATTGTTCGGATGGGAATTCCCAAACAGATGATGATAACGGCGATAATAAAACGTGTATGTTCTGTTGAGCAGATGTTCTAGACGTTCCGAACGTAAATATTCAAAATTCAATTTGAATATATCAATTTCAAAAATGTTGCAAGGGAACACCAGTGCAAAACAGTGACACCGCCAAAATCAGGAAGGCTTGATCTTCAATTTGATACAAAAAATCACATTTATCACTAGGTAAAACCGAACTGAAAAACCATAAACTGTGGAGCAACCTATCAACTCTGTTATCTTTTGATAGTTGTAGAGTTGTATCTATCAGAAAAAATCAATTGCAAAAAGAGGACCTAACTTGAAATGAAGCGTCTAAATGCAAAACCAGACATTTGACATTTTCCGAAAAAATGAATTAAGGAAGGATTACAATAGAGAAAGTTGCTGGCAATCTGATTCTTATACCCTCAGGTTCATAAGTAGACTTTTGAAAGCCTCTATTCGTTATTCAAATGGTCAAAACTGGGAGTTTTCAATTCAAAAGTATGATTTTGGCATCATAGATAACATAGAACTAATATGAAATTGATACATCATGACATCCTCGATGTCATTCGAATAACAAAGATGAAATCTTTGTCCTCTCAGTTTCAATATTCGTAATTGCAACCATTGTACATTTGTGATCTTTCTGTTCCGCCTAACATGCAGGCTGATTGGTCGAAATAATCAAGAACAATATAAATTATATCCATTCGAAATTCGAACAAAGCTGCGTATTCGGAATTGGAATACCGAATAATTCGAATTCAACCTTGTTACAAAACATCTAATGTAACTAAAACCTAATTGCTCTATTGACCGCCAATAACAGCAGGTTTTGTGGTGAATTCTCCCTACAACAGAAGAGCGGTAACTGTGCGGTCTACCAAGTTTATATCCATTCGGAATGCAATTGACAGGTTTAACGTTGGCAAAGCTAATTATCTACTGGGTGGATTTATATAGTCTAGCATGTTTTGAGTTCTTCTTGAATTCCATGCCCATCACATCAATAAACGGAAATATCTCAGGAACTTTTTTATCATCAACAATATGTATTGTTTTAATTTCTAACCAGACGTAAATTTTTAAGAGATCTGTACTTTAGACTGAAAGGAAACTTTAGGTACTGACTTCTCTGAAAATGAGTTATCAGCACTTTGTTGAGTATTTGAAATATACAGTAAATATGGTTCTCGAAAGGCGGTAGAATACTCAAGTGAATGAGGAAGGTTACTTCCTCGACCGCATTGCTTGGTTCACATATTCAAATGATTGGCAGCAACAATAATAGGGTGAATAGAGTGAATAATTTTTCTGCTTGAGCGAAAAAATACTCGAATAATAAGAGAAAATAGTGCTTCAACTTTTTCTAGATAAGTACTTAGTAATCTTATTCAAATGATACATCAGCTCCAGTAGAGATTGATACGTAACTACAGGACGAGTCTTCGACTTGTACATATATTTCAACGAATTTCAATTTCCCAATATATCTTGAAATGAATATCCTCAAAATGATTTCATCTAATTGAATGATTTTCATAATATAGATTTTCATTGGTGTGACGCATGTTTCACGAACATGTTTAATTTTTTTCATTATGACTTTCACACTCCATAATTACTATAGAAATCCAAGGGACCCAACTCTTAAAACTATTTAATGAAAATTTGACGTGGTATGCGCATTTTTCAAGTGATTAATAATTTGAAAAATTTATTTCAGCAAAATTAAGAAAAATTGTAACTGTGGCCCAATGATATTATTCACAGAATTGAAATTCCACTAGATTTCCTCGAAGGTTTAGGAGGTAGATCTTATACTCCGAGAAACTTCAGTGGCATGTTTCTTTCCAGAGGTGATCATTATGAAAAATTAGGTAAAATAGGTATATCTTGATAATCGAAGCCGATTCGGAAGAAATATTTTACGAAAAAAGTTTTCCTCCTCCATTTCTGAAATATGTATATGTAAAATCAAAATCTGATTCAGTTTGACGAGGAATCTTCAGATGTTACCACATTTCTAATTCCAACAGAATTCACAAATGTAAACCACATTGAACTGAATTAATTACCAAGCAACATGTTCATTTACGAATGGAAGGTAATGGGGTGCTATCTGGATCGTGAAAATTTCCACTGCATAATGGGATCTGCCATGTCTCTTATTCATTAGAAGATCACGAATTTACAGCAATGATGATGTACGACCTTTTAACGTGTCTTTCCTTTATCATGAGAAATATAATGTTCTACAAACTTCTCCGTCTCATTGCAATGCGAAACAGAAATAAATCACAGCCGACATCATAATCACATAACAGATGACTTGTTTATTCCGAGAGTTTCCTCTTGCTGATCATTAGGATTTTTCATCATGACTTGGATTTGCAAGAAAACAAGAATATGAATAAACTGCTTCTTATTGATTTTTGGAAAAGTTGATTCAGCTCGAGATTCAGCTGGAGATTTGAGCTATGGAATTAAATGTCAAATCAATTCTTTCGTAAGGATAGAGTAAAGAAATTCTAACCATCCGATTTTTCATGTTGAAATTGGCTGAATTGAACAAAGGCAATGATGATGTTCTAGCGCTATAATTGTGGTTACGCAGATCGATGACTTTGAGAACCCTCTATCCCCATATCGCAGAGGTGGACAAACAGTACTTGCGCTGCGCGCTTGTAGCCTTGTAGCTACGTAGATTTCCGCTAGGGAAATACATTTTTCGGTTTCAGAAAATCTCTTGATTTAACGTTAGAAAGAAACTCCCGTATTCGTTAATATAGTTCAAGTCTTTAAAGTTCTAGGCGATTGATATAATCGTTAAGTACCTGATATGTTGATGAGACAAATGTTAAAATTACTCAATTATCGATTAAAATTTAAGCATTAATTTGTCAAGGACCAAATCTTTACAAAAAGTTGTTGAATGTTTAGCGAAAATGGACCATTTTTGTGAAAAACTGATTTTTTCATCTTTTCCACAAAATCTTTAATATTGTTCACCTTGCTAAAAATAATCAATCAATTCATTAGTAAAATCTTATTTACGTGCCAATTCAGTTACTGAGTTGATATTAGTGAGGTACTACTTGTGACGAGGTGTGCGTACGAGCTCAAATACCTAGACAACGCAATGAAACTGTCTGAATAAAAAAAATACCCATTTTTTTCATATGTATTATTTTTCAAAATAATAATAATAATCTTCATCGTAGGGAAATCGAGAACATCACAATATTATAAGTAAGATAGATCCGAATATCGATTTACGATGAATTTATGGACTGGAATAGTTCCGCAATTACGAAACGCACCAACAATTTGGATTTTTTGAGGAACAATGTACCCTCGAGGAAGTTGCACCACGGAAATGCGATGTAATCTGTGGTGTTAGGGAATATTTGAACCAGACATATCCTCTCCGGTGGGGTAGGTGCAATTAAATTGTGTTTTATCTCGTTGCACCAGACCTAAATACTTTGTTTTTTTTTATTGAGGTTGTCTGAAGAATGAAATTCATTTCAATACTATAAGAGATGAAGCGAAACTAAGGGATTGCATTCGACTTCTCGAAAAAGGTGGTAATTTTAGACATTTGCTTGCGAGTCATGTTTCTCATCACCACATTGTGCATTGTTTCGATTTTTATTGAGTGACCTCACTTGTTGATACTGAAGTTTCTGTGCGCATATCATTGCCATGCTGATTTTTCTTTCATATTCTACTATTGTTATCATGTGATACTGCGCAGCGGGCTCATGTTCAGTGGTTAGGTGTAAGAATAGCCTTGACTAAATCTCGCCACGTTCGTGGGTCAGTTGTGTGTTATTAAAAAAAAATAAAGACCTTATTTATTTATTTATTTATTTTATTGATGAATAATTTGAATTTAGGCTTAATGGACATAACCCTCTGAAACTAAAATCAACCGTAGACAGCTGTTTCCGACTTTCGGTCCTCATCAGTACGGTGAGAAGTTGGAATTCGAAAACTCATAACGGAGTCAACACAAGGGAGCCAGCCGCACATTTGCGCCTAAGATTTACACGAAAATATCTTTATTTTCAGAAAACTGCCAGAGATAACCTGGATAAAGTTTAAAAATTTGAAATGAGAAGAGAGAGCTCTACCGATTAGGAAAATGAAATACAGGTTGTACCATTTACAAAATAATAGTCCACATAAACTTTTTAGGTTCACGATGCTTTTATGCATATCGTAGTAATGAATTCTGAAGGCCCACAGAAAATACTACAAGTTCGTTCATATAAAGGTGTTTGTACGACCAATATAAGCTCATTGAGTAAAATATGAACACTCTGTATTGTGGATATCATGGCGGGTCCAAATTATCCCTTTTTGATAGGCGTTCGTCGATGACAGCGAAGATGAGCCGCAGACCTTTATTCAGTGCTGTCTGGCACTTCCCAGACATAAAAATGAAAAGTGCCATTCAGCAGAAAAACATCTCGGTTGTCTTCGACGAAGGAGTTAAGCAGTACTGATGACGAGTAATAATTCAGAAAGCGTTCTACTGCTACATTGGTTCGATGACAGCACGTTCCTGCAGTTAACTTCATGATCTAGATTTTCACTAGCCCATGTTTATAGTCATTTTCTTCAGCGGTTTATGAACGTAGCTAACCCATTTTCATCTAAGTTTCATTTCTCATCCGGTTCATACAATTTTTGTTGCAGAAAGATGTACAAATAACAATTCGTGATTGTACTGTCAGCGGTACATCTCCTAGTTGCCATTCAAGAAAAATTAGCTTTTCCGATCGTTGCATCAGCAAGCAACGAACAGTTTGATAATTTAATCTGTCATTTGTCAAGTTATGTCAACTCTTCCGGGGATTTCCAAAAGTGATCGAACCAGGGCCCGCTATCGAATCACGAGTGTATTTTTTGAGATAAGATTATCTCAAAAGATGTTTCTGCTTTCTTCACTGGGTCGTAAATCCAATGAAGTAGCAGTGCAGAATTCAGTAGTTTGTAAGGCTACTGAATTCAGGGTTGGTTTAATTGTAGGGGGTCGTAAATCCACTACAATGAGAATTAAACACAAGGTGGTGTTTTTCAGGTATTTATTTGGAGTACAGAGTTATGGTGAACTTGAAGCTGAACTTGAATTCGAACTTGTTGTTGAGAGAATAATTGTCGGTATATAAAGAAAAATATTTGCTAACAAAGACTTTTCATCATAGTATGACTCGTAGTAGATTGCTGCAATTCGCTACTACGAGGTCATGACGAAATGATGATTGATGAAGAAACTAGGTCGTCTGTGGAAATTCCGTGTTAGTGGGTCATACATGTTTTGTGCAATGAAATAAAGGATACCTATCTGAAAAACTCGAACAACTCTGTTACTTGCTAGTTTTTCAGGCTATATTTATTGATTGCATGAAGGAATTATTGAAGTATGCTAATGAATCAAGGAAGTTTTTCCTTATATTTTGTCAAGAAATTCTCAATTCTTACATCAAGATTTTATGAGACATTTATGACACTTCATTCATATCTCGGGTAATCTGAATTTTTAGCAGAAACTGTTTCGCAACCATCTCCTCAGATTTGAAAAAATTTTTGATTGACTATCTAGTGTCGAAACAGTTGAAAAATCGCCATATCTCTGTAACCAGAAATTTTTGGTCCATGATTCACACGACCGATTTCGATGCAAATGACGTCTAGTGTATTCTTTGAAGGATCATGTCGCATTACGAAACACCCTGTATATTGATGTCTTGTGTGGTAGGTGGTACTCAAACAAAGATGTTTCAGTGATCACTGCTGAGTCTACTCCTTTATGTGACGTAAAATCGTAAAATAATATGATTATGATTTAATGGAACACTACCCGGACTTACACGATCTTCGATAGCGATTTTAATGATCTTCTACCCTTCTAACGATAATACCACCGTTGTTGGTCCGAGCAAATATATAGATTTTGAACAACCGCAATTCAAATTGAAGTTGGTACGTCTGCTTTGTTAATTTGAAAGGAATTTACAAAATCCATTTTTTTCGAAATACGCAATTTTCATTAGAGATTTTTTACAGTTCATAAGAGACGTTCGAAATCGTAAGTGCTGGTATGATCTCCAGAGTAAAGTGTACAACGTCCTCTTCTGCTTAGTTCAGATTTCGATAAGCTACATGAGATGTAAAAATTTTTCTGGGGATGAAACACACAAAAAATTTATTTGCAGCGTCGATTTCTAAGAGATATTTAGGTCTTAGTGAGAATATAGTTATCTCATTACTGGATTCCTTACAGTGCATTGAGGAAGGACCTAATGAGAATGGGTCTAGCAGAAAATGAAGAAGGTGCATTCAGTGGGGCGGAAAGGGAAACTCCGAATCATCTTGTGTTGGAATGCCTCGCCCTTGTAAACATTGAATAAGAAACATCAAGGGAACATGAATTAACTTTCTGAAGCCATCCCAAATACTGCAGTTCATTAGAACTCTGCAAGTGGAAAAGGGGATGTAGATTTTAGTGGTGAGAACATCTCTGATGGGAGACACAATAATTGATATAAAAGTCGTAGTGTTATGCGCCATACTCGGATATAACAACTAACAGATCCGGACTGAGAAATGTATACCCTCATCTAATATTCATTAGTGATAAGAAATGATCGATAGATAATATTCACATAGATATATTGTACATAGGTTGCCTAATTGGATATTTTAATTAAACTTAATTCAACTACCTATATTTATTTGAGTAATTGAATATTGAATTGAACATATTGAATCTACGTTCCTAATTTGATTTCTCCAAAATTCGTTCACTAGTTGAGAGAGTATATACCCAAAAGAATTTAAAGAGTATAGGTTGCCTGATTTTTCCCCTTCGCAACTGTGGGGTTGACAGATATAAAATGTTTCATTGAACCATATATTATGTCAAATAAAAGCTTATTTTCTTGTCAAACTTGTCATTTCAGATAAATTTCAAACGCGACATTGATATATTTCTACGAGATAAAAATATGTCGGAATGAGGCTTGTAGGGTTATTATGCATTTTTTTGCTCTAATCCACTGAAATTTTCTTAAAATCAATGAAACATTCTCATAATAATAATAATAATGATGATAATTTATTCATTCCATTGAGACACTACCCAGTGTATAGGACATGTCAGACTTAAAACTAAGCAACTAAGGTGTCGCAGTAATATTCTTCTACAGAGTAAAAGCCTTTTTAGTGATTTCTGCATTAAAGAAAGTTGGATTTTCGTACTACACAGAAGAAAATCACGTTGTAAAACGAGTATCCGAAGAAGAATATTTATGTCGGCATATATGCATATGAAGTTCTACGTTCTACATATCGAAAACTCCACCTAATTTAAAAATATTTTTCACAGAGAATGACACCGTTGTCACCAGCCACCATCCGCAAAAGTCCGGAGACTCAAATTTTATATAGCAAGAACGATCTGGATTCTATTGACCTTGATATGAAATTCTCGTCTAAGATCCCAGGGCCCCAGACGTTACTTATTTTTGAAGTAACGAATTTCACAGTATAGATAGTCTTATATGTGTTTAATAATGTGTGCATACTCGCTATCTTGGCTAGGCGGCCCGTTCACAGGTAGAAGGTAGAAAAGATAGACAAAAACATACCAAACTTTTCTTGAATTCGAAGAACTGATTTTTATATATGTAACGCAGAATATTATGAAAAATAAATATTTCATATTGCCAGACAGTTTCCGTGGGCAGTAATTCCTTCCAGACGCTTCAAATTTAAATTAAAAAATGACAGGTTAGAAACATTGGTGCGAAATGGCCAGATTCAGCACTTTTGTTAAATTCGAAGAACTGATTCTTATATATGTAAAGCAAAATATTATAAAAATAAATATTTGATATTGCCAGACCATTTTCGTGAGCCGTAATTCCTCCCAGACGCTATAAATTTCATTGAAAAAGAAAAACTTTCTTACAGTCGAAGTCTTCAGGGGATCATTTTGATACTTTTTGTGGAAAGCCAGACCAATTCCAAGGGCCAAACATTCTGCCAGACACAATCAAAATTTTGTTAGGTCCCTAGAAACTATTAGTTTTTTTGCCTACAAAGTATATGTTTTCAACATCAAATTATGGTAATGACAATTTATTATTACAATTATAACAGAAATCAAAAAATTTAATCTTTTCCATCTTAATCTTAATCTTCATTGTCAGCTTCACTCGATGGTTAACTCGTACCTGGCGTTTTACAATAATTTTATTGATAGAGGTTTCGTAACTATGGGTTCTTCGAATTTCCTCAAGTTGGTAGAACCTGCCTTCTGGGCCGTAATTCCTCGCATACACTTTATAGGCAGTTTCTAGGAAACTAATAAAAATTCTGATTGTGTACTGGCAGAATATTTAGCCCTTGGGATTGGTCTGGCTTTCCACAAAAGGAATTTAAATAATTTCCCAAGGATTATATTCAAAATTGAAGACTTTAAATGTAAGAAAAGTTCATTTTTTTAATGAAATTTAAAGCATCTGGGAGGAATTACGGCCCACGGAAACGGTTTGGCAATATGAAATATTTAATTTTTATTATATTCTGTGTGACATATATAAAAATCAGTGCTTCGAATTCAGCCAAAGTGCTGAATCTGGCCATTTCGCAACAATGTTTCTAAATGTGTTTTTTTTATTGAAACTCAAAGCGTCTGGGCGGAATCACGGCCCGCGGAATCGGTCTGGCAATATAAAATATTCATTTTTTATAATATTCTGCGCGACATATATAAAAATCAGTGCTTCGAATTCAACAAAAGTGCTGAATCTGGCCATTTCGCAACAATGTTTCTAACTGTGATTTTTTTTTTAATTTAAAGCGTCTGGGAGGAATAACGAGCCACAGAAACGGTGTGGAAATATGAAATTTTAATTTTTTATAATATTCTGCGTGACATATATAAAAATCAGTGCTTCGAATTCAACAAAAGTGCTGAATCTGGCCATTTTGCAACAATATTCCTAACTGTGATTTTTTTTTCGAAATTTAAAGCGTCTGGGAGGAATTACAGCCCTCGGAAACGGTCTGACAATTTGAAATATTTATTTTTCATAATACTCTGCGCAACATATAAAAAAATCAGTTCTTCGAATTTAAGATAAGTTCGGTATGTTTTTGTCCACTTTTTCTACCTGCTACCTGCGAACGGGCCGTTGTATCTACTTGGATTTATCAGTGATTATACACTTCATGTTGTAATAAGGGAGAACACAAGTACTTCAGAATATTTTCTGAACGAACAGACATTCAAGAAGTATTCGCGTCGATAACGAATCAAATAGATCTATTTTTTGACGTAAAGGTTCAACCTACTTTGACGTAGCCCAATAATCAGAACGAAAATAAATTTTTACTCATCTATTTCATTCATGAATTATTGTTTGACTAAATAAATAAGCATGTAGTTAATCAATTCCAAATAAATAAATGTGTCGTAACGATGTAACGATCTACAATATTTCCACAGTCTTTGACTCGAAAAATGTGGAAACGGTTCCTGCTTAAGATATTTTGTCATCATACCGAATACTCTTATCTCCCTTTTTTATTCAGTTTTTTCTCGATATTTTTACAAGAACTTCGACTAATGCAACGATTTGAATGAGAATGTATTCAAAGTTGAATACTCTATTGAAAGTGGAAATGAAAAACAGAAAAAAATTTTTTTTGCTTTCCCCGTATATCTGAAGGTGGTCAAGCTTCAAGAATATTTAAGCTCCGTAGATAATGTCGAACAAAATCATAATTCCAGTTTTCAGATTTCAAATAGGTAATATTCCCCAAAAACGTCTAATAGGCCGTCGAACTTGGTACACCCTATATATTGATAGAATGCAGAGAAATGAACATTTCTCAAAATAGATCAAAAGGCATTGATATCCTTCAAATCTTGATTAATTTTTCTTGGTTCCAAATGTAGATGACTCTTAGTTTGATCGACACTGAATTTAGTGTTCGAATGAATATTGTAAATGTTATTTTTTTTTGTGAAGCTTTATTTAGTTCTTTTTTTTCAAGGTGTACTTATTTCCCTGAATTATTAATAGATTGAAAAAAGTAATCATCGAAATGAATACCATCTTCAATTCATAGGCTCATGGATCTTTCATCCTGGTAAAATGGAATCAGATTTTTTCAGAGAATTTATGCTTCAAAAATTGTCTTTTGAAATATATTACATTCTTCTGAAAATTTTCAAGGGTTTTCTGTCTTAATTTTTAGATAAAAGAAGAAATTTTCGTTCCTTCATTTGTGACGTGTTTCTGAATCTGAATGAATTGTTGTTGCAAGAATATTTGAATACACACTGCGAACGGTTGCTTTAAGCCGGTGAGCAATTATGGGTGGATTTAAAAAAAATTTTATTCTCGTATTGTGATGCATGCACGCCAATTGGTTAATATTTCTAAAGTAATTTTGTCAATCGCTAATAACCAATAACTAGCGATGAAATAAGTTGTTAAATAAAATCAATAAAAAATCATGTACAAACAGTGTATTCTTGAGGGTTGTTTCTTGCACCTAAATACATCTAATTCTCCTTGTGGGAAAGGCTGCCAAAGAACTGTGTTCTGTGATTGGTGTTGAAAAGCTATTGATCGTTTGCTCCAAAAATAAAATTTTCTTCGATATATACCGAACGAATTCATCTACTGCTTCGTACAGATACGAGGAATCAATAATCACTATGGTGCGGTAAAAAAAAAACCCTGAAACAATAAGTTCTAAGAACTCGGTTTCGAATGCCAACATGGCCGTCCAACATAAATCAATTTTGATGGAAACTCCCCTTACAGGTTCTACTCTAGATGAAAATCAAAAATTGAAGTACGTTCCTTGAAATAATTGAATTCTAAATTTTGGATTGATTAACGCGATTTCTGGCCGAAACAGAAGACGACAACGCTGAACGAAGAAGGACACCTGTGCTCGGAGATATGATAATAACATATTTTGAAAAATCGAAGTTAGATGGAGTTAATGACAATGTTCGGATATTTTAAAATAACATAAAAATAAATTCCTTAACTTCAACTTCAGACCTGGTATTATTAAATGCTACACATTTTTCTCTCTTTCGAAAAGAAAATCATGTTCATAATGTTTTTGGTGATTTTGTCAGGCTTTGAAGGTATTATGCCGAGGCCACACAGAGCGCTACGTACGCTATGTTCGCTTCGTTCGCGATGCATTCAAAAATTAGCCATCTTTATTTTGAACGTGGGCGGCCACACGGACACTGGTACGCTATATTCGCTATGTTCGCGATCTAAGCCACTTGGCCCGATGTTTGATTCTCGGCTATATTCAACACATCGCGAGGGCTGCCGCGGTGATTTTCGCTTCAGTGTAGTGTGATATGTCGAAGGATAATGTCGCTTTTCAATATCCTTTTCAATAATGCTTAACAATTCGAAAATATTCTTCTAGCAACTGAACTACGAGATGATGAAATTCACCGAAATCCTTTCTCGTTTTGTTCACTGCGTTGATCCATTTTCTTTTACGTTCATTTTTGCACAACGAAAAAAAATAGAAGCAACTCATCGTCATCGCTATCACTATCCCATGGCACCGTGCTTGGTAATATCGTCAAATATAACTGAGCCTGGTGATTGCGAAACGTGAAAGATATACTAAAGTAAGTAGCTTTCCGTGTGGCCGGTAACTTAGGGAACATCGGATCCTTAGCGTCCATAGCGTCTATAGCTTATTTAGCATAGCGCTCTGTGTGGCCTCGGCATTAGACCTTAACGTTTTTTTAATGAATAATAATTTTATGAATACTAGTTTCTGATTAGAGTGATTATTTCGCTTTAACTGGGTGTGGAGGAGTTATTGTAAGTTGTTGTTGTTCATGCCCTACTTTTTACTTTTCATGCAAAATGAAAATTAACGCTGAACTGACAGACAAAAGATACATCCGCGACAGGAGGTTCCTAGTACCAACATGTGATAATGAAATAAATCCATGAAATCTGTGTGCAAATGACATATTCACGCCCAATCCTGTTTCACAATGTATATCAGGAGAATCAGATTTGCTAAACTAATAGAGAAAAATATGACATAAAAATTCAAATGGTAAACGCTTATTAAAGAAAACAGACAAAGGAAAGTAATAAAAATAGACAATAAAAAGATGAAGAAACTAGTTCTAACACCTCATCAGGCGATTATCTATCGAAATTTCCAAATACAGAATCAGAAATGATTAAACCTGAGCCAAAGTATATTGGCCTATGAAAAATTGATATTCTAAAAATAATTAACAATATTCTGTCCAGGATTTTTCTAGACAACCTATTTCCAATATATTCTCCACTATAGGAAATTTATTATGAAATAGGTTTCATATTATTAACAGCTCGGTGAAGGTCGATTTACGAGTATATTCGGATCTTAGACTATAAGGACTTGGAAACTGACCCATGGTCGCCGGCAGGGTGAGGCAGGGGGGAGAGCGTGGTCTTATAGCTATCGTCATCGGAATTCGATTTCCTATGAAAAAAATTTTGAATATCCATATTTTCCAAAGGTAAATTCATTTTATCATGAAAATATATTTAATATATAAAGCATAAGTAAAATTGACTCTCAACATTTTCAGAATTATTATTATTACTTTTGTGTGTGTTATGTCTTTTTTTATCTATTTTTTATAATTTATTAATTTCGATAATATATTTATCTTGAGTTGTTTCGAATATTCTTTGAGTTTCTAGTTTTGAATTTATGGTTTGTTTCATTTAATCGATATTTCATATTTCATAATTATTCATATATGGTTTTCATGAATATCATTTTATCGAGCGTTTATGTATATTTGTTTTTATTTCGTTATTACTAGTTGATTTGTCTTAAGTTACAAGCAATCATGAAATTTATTTCATTCCTTTCTCCATATTATTTATCCTCATTTTCCTGTTAATATTCTTTCATGGATTGTGATTTGTTCAGAAAACAGTTACCGTAATATCTTATACATATCACCTTATATTGTTGATGTTAAAAAAATATTGAGGTTAAACTTAATCATTTTTAACAAATCCTGCGGGCGCTCCTGCATAAATATGAAAAAAGAAATAGAAAGAAATGGAGAGGTGTTGTTGCCTGCGCCTTATCGTTTTTCTACAAAGTTTTTTTGCCCTCCCCTGAGAAAAAATTCTGCGGGCGCCCATGTCGGACCTATTCGAAACTGGATCCGCGAAAGCTATTGACTAAAAGAAACTTGTCACATCCCACAATTCAAGATTATTAATATAATCCCAAATCAACGTTTTCGACATAATCGAGGTTTCGAAGAGATTTGAAACCTCCATTCCTCATTCGTTTTCATAAATTGCGTTGTGGGTAAAATAATTAACTCTCTATTTCTCAAAAATAAATAATAATTTGGCATGTAAGCATTGCTGTTATATCACTCTGAACTGTTATACAATTATTATGTCCGACTGATTACGGTATCATATTATAGACATCTAGAAGTTATCTTGAAAAAATTGCAATATCAAACTATGAGTTGTGCCTCATGTTGTGTCAATTAGCGATTACCATTCCCTAATTTTCTGCAAGTAGTGAAGAAAGTTCTCCTAGCAATATTCAGACGTTTCATGTATAATAAAATCAAATAATAATCCACTGCATCTGGAAATATGTACTCTCCAAGAGTCGCATATTTATGCATAAAAAGTAATTTCAGACCTCAGAAAAAATTTCTATATAGTACAATGTTTCGTTCCGAATATGGCTATCGATTTTCAATCAGTCCATTAGGCCTCCTCCACCGGGATATTGTAAGATAATTGCAATATCATCAATCATCAAAACGGGTAACAAAAGAAATGAAATGGAATCGAAGTATCTATTTCATGCGATTTAGAATACTACATGAAAGCTATTCCAGCCTATGACAGGTTATAACAAGAAGCGTAATATCGATCATTCATGTTGTTCAAGGAAAGGAAATTCTGGTAATTTTCAACGATGATAATTATTTATTTGATGGATTTCGTAAAATGGACATAATATATCATATGAGTCAGATAAAGTGTTGAATAGAAATTATGATTTTTCCGAAGATCAAGAGCCACAACGACATGAATTGACTCAATAAGAATATTGTACAGCGTCTCTCGAGAAAACGATATTGACACCCACCAAATAAATTTTGTATGTAATGTGTATCGAAACCCTAGGACATTTGAAATCGGCGATACTGAATATATACAGGGCGAGTATAAGACTTGTACATTGTACATTTTAGCAGTAGATACTTGAGGTCAGATGAAACATTTTTTTTTCGTATCATTTTTCCCGATTGATCCTGGAAAAAAAGCCATACTAAACTTATAATGGAATATGCCATCTATCAAAATATCCACGAAGTATGAGAGGGGCAGATAGTGATTCAGATCACTTTCTGGTAAGGGCAAAATTGAGAGCAAGACTGAACACAACATGGACAAATCGAAGTGTTCCAAGAAATTTGGGGAATGTTGATAACCTAGAAATACAAGAAAAAGAGGAACAATATCAACGACAAATACTGAACAAGTTCCAGACCCTGGAAGAGGAGTCGTCGGAGAGGTAGACGACAATAAACCAGAGGTGGCAGAGCATAAGAGAGACCATAGAAGAAGCGGCAGAGGTGCACATCGGGAAAAAGAGAAGGAGCGCGAGAAAGAAATGGTATGACCAGGAGTGCGAGCAGGGCTTGAGAAGGAAAACACACATAAGGTTGGAACTGCTAGCAAGACCGACAGAAGAAAACAGAGAAGCGTATAATAGAATTAGAATACAAGTGAGGAAATTGTTGAAGAAAAAGAAAAAACAATATACAGAAGAAAGAATCCAACAGCTCGAAGATGAACACAAAGCAGGTCAAGTTAGACTGTTCTATTGGGAATAAAAAACACTAAAAGAAAACTCAATAAACAACCTAAAATTCATAAGGGATGAATCAGGACAACTACTCACAGCGGATGAGGACATAAGGCGACAGTGGGGAAAATACTTCAGACAACTACTAAACCCCGTTTACCCAACTGTGATGAATGAGAACAGCAACTACCAAACAGCGGACCCAGAGGTATCACTGCCGACGCTGGAAGAAGTAATGAAAGCACTAGAAACACTAAAAAAACCGGGACCAGACGGCATTCAGGCAGAACTCCTTGGTAGAGGGGGAGAAAGACTACATATGGAAATGCACCACCTAATATGTGAAATCTTGCAAAAAGAGGAAATACCTACAGAATGGCATGGAAGCTTCATAATACCCATACATAAGTAGGGGGATAAACACATTTGTACAAACTATAGAGGAATTTCACTAGCAAATACAGCTTATGAAATGATGGCTATCATATTGATGAGAAAAATAATCCCATACGCAGAGGAAATCATAGGCGATTACCAATGTGGTTTTCGCCCCGGAAGATCCACTATCGACAAATATTGGAAAAGAACTGGGAATAAAATCGTGATGTGCACCAGGTTTTTGTCGATTTCAAACAGGCATATGACTCTGTGAGCAGGAAAGTGCTGTGGAGAGTCATGTTAGAGATGGGAGTCCCCGAAAAGTTGATAAGCTTGGCACAGGTATGCGTGCAGAATTCAAGTGCGCAGGTTAGAGTTGGCAATATTACATCAGATGAATTCCAAATTGAAAACGGTCTTAGACAGGGAGACCCCCTTTTCCCGTTATTGTTCAACTTCGCCTTGGAGTATGCAGTTAGAAAAGCACAATCGAAACTATCAAATGGTTTCGCAACACAGGGTTCGAAGGCCCTATTGGCTTCTGCCGACGATGTGGACATAATCACACAGTCCATTAGGGACGCGAAAGAAGTTTTCACCTTGTTGGAAGAAGGAGCCAAGTAAGAAGGCCTCAGGATCAATGAAGACGAGACCAAATATATGGTAATCACAAAAAACCCAAGACCACGTTTCGGTCAAAATGGTACTATAAATGAGTACAATTTTGAAGTAGTAAAAAAATTTAAATATTTGGGAGCAGTCATAACAGCTGATAACAAGAATGAAAGAGACGTAGAATCGAGAATTATGGTCGGGAACAGGACATATTATTCCTTGGCGACGCTTTTAAAATCGAAAATAATTTCAAGAGAAGCGAAAATAAAAATCTACAGAATTATCATTCGCCCCGCAATAACTTATAGGAGTGAGACATGGATCCTGAATAAACGTGAGGCTGATAGATTGCTGGTACTGGAACGAAAGATCCTGAGGGCTATTTTTAGGCCTTGTAGAGACGAAATAACGGGAGAATGGAGAATAAGAAAGAATCAAGAACTACAGGCACTCTATGGGAACGAGAATATAGTGCGACACATCAAGTCCAATCGCATAAGATGGGCAGGACATGTCATGAGGTCACAAGATGGAAGACTCCTCAATACAGCATTCTGGTAAAGGCCTGAGGGTAGAAGAACGGTTGGTCGTCCAAGAAAACGGTGGAAAGACGCAGTGACCAGTGATTTGCAGAGACTGGGAGTAACACAATGGGAGCTAGCAGCACAAAATCGACAAGAGTGGAGAAGAATAGTAAATGCGGCCAAGACTCACCTTGAGTTGTAGAGCCATTGACGATGATGATAATGATGATGTTTTCCGAGCATTAGATCTACCGCTTAGAGCTTCAAAAAACCGTATGAGAAACTTGATTCTGTGGATCTTGAACGACTTGCATTCAGCAAAGATACAATTTTTTACCATTTGAATTTTTTCAAATGATGAATTACTCGTTACATTCAAATTTCACGAGATTTCACGAAGAAAACTTGTATGTTCCAAAATGATGGGATATTCATTGATAGCAATTAACTTACTTAACGATGAAGATTTGGGTTTGAATTTCTGATATAATTGAGGAAAATAATGGTTTTTAGTGGTCAAAATGACGAAAATTAAATTTTGTGTTCGTAGAAGATTAGCCAAATCGATGAAAAACATATATTTATAAAATCATTTCCTTAGATGGAATCGTACGAGATATATTCAGAAATTTCATTATTTTTGGAACCTCAACAGCCAGTATTATTCGATTTTGAAATAATTATTTATTGATCAATTAGTTTGGATAGGTTTGAAGGTCTCAAACAAGAAAAACCGCTTGTGTACAAAGCCTAATTATTTATAATAGGTGCAGAGGGCACTGATATTCATCCACGTGTTTGAAATTAAAGCACAGGCCCCTGGCGAGTTTCCGAATGAACGAATGTTAGAATGAATCAGCCTTCTGCAGGGACCGGTTTTATAAAAGTGATTAAACTGACAGTCGATGAACTGACCAAAAATATTTGGGGTGTCGATTAACCAACCATCGGTTGCAGTCGATTTATTTCAGTTGGCTGCAATGCAAATAAATATTTGTAGTTCGTACATCATGTTGACATCACACTCTTCAAGAACTTGATCATACTGTTATCTATCTCGTAGATTTTCATGATCATTCATGATTTACGGAGTACAAATCTTTCTGGCAATCAATGTAGGCCGCATGAAAATTTCTGCGGTTTGAGAAGCTCTGACTGGAGATAACTGAATCAATAAAAAGCTGTTCCTTGCATCCTCTGCTCTCTTTAGTACAGCTTTTCTGTTGAGTCGCGATGTTATTATTCTTTTCGCAATGAGGATAAATTTTGGGAAGTGCACGGCGTTATCAATAATTTTTACATTACATCATTTTGGTCGGTCATTTTGTTTCTGACGTATTCCTTCCGTATTGTATGTTTCAGCTTCTTAAGCATCAGATGCTGTTAATGCTGCACAATATTTAAATGACCAGATGCATTCATTTTAGGTTTCGTTCGTTTTGTAGGTACTTTGGTAAAAAAACCTTTTTCGTTCAAGTTGTCAACTTCAAGTGACAGTTTTTTCGACGTGTTAAGTAAACGAAGTGTAATTTTAAAAAGGTGGACCTGTTCCTTCCTATTTTTCAATAAGTTCTCTCATCTCTGTATTGTTATGATAGCTCTTTCTTCATTTTCGGGATTTAATCCAAACAAACTTTGTAGGAGTCTTCAAACCATGCAACTTGTTATCTTCAAAACCTTCAGGTTGTTTCAGATACACTTTCTCCTAATTGATGAAAAAGAAGAGCAGTAAATTTCAAACTGTGTGAGAGACATATTTTCACTGACAGCTATTCTTAATAGTGACTTCAATATTCTTCCTTCCACTGGACTATAGATTTGGTCATAAGGATTCCCTTTTTTCTGGGAGTATCCTTCCATGACCAATACTGGTTTTTACTTTAAAATGGAACTTTTTCCTGCGCTTGAATACCTAATTGCAAGGAATTGCCTTTTTCCTGGTGGTAATTCTTTCAAAATCCAAGTATTATTTGCTTTCAAAGATTATAACCCCTGGTTGATATCACAAATTCAGTTTTCATAAAAAATATGGCAGCCACTAGATCTGAAGGTTCATTCGACTCCCATATTTCTACAGCTACTCTCATAACAAAGTTGTCAGAACGGAATGGCTTCCTGATGTTTTTTCTGTCCAGTAACTCCTCATGTCTTCAGTACTCTGCTCACTTTCTTCAACTATTTCCTAAAGAATCACTCTTTCTCCCAAAATTTGATTATCTCCTTCAATTGTGTTTTGATCTTCTTCAGTCTCATAATTTGATGATTTCAAAAAAATCTCAACTATTTCAACAAATTTCAGGTAATCAAAGATATACTGAATTTGTCTATTTTGGCTTTCGGTATGTTGACTATTTACTACTAGCAGAATTTCACATTCATTATATCACATCCCTTGATCTTACTATTCTCTTGTTTTATTGACGATATTCATAAGAATCGTCATTTTCGTAACCCATGAGAATCATGGGCGCTAGCAGAATTTTTTCTCAGTACAGCGTTTTGATCAAAAACGATAGAGGGATCACAATCCCCTGGCACAGCCCCCCTGTCACCCCCACACCAGGTGCTCCTGATGAGAATACTTTTAGTAGCTTTCTTTTCCATTTTCTTCCGAGGCATTGAGGAATATGAACATAGCAACTTCTACCTACGATTCTCAAATTTTTGGTAGATATATTTTGTATGCAATATTTCTCAAGTAGAAATTCCACTTTGATATGGAAATAGCCAAATGAACGAGTTTACTAGTTATTTCACTATCGACAAATATATTGAGCAGTCAACTAACGGCAAATATTAAACCGGAAGATTATTCAATGAACAGTTACTTTTTCATTTGTGAACGAGCATTTGTTAGTAACCATAAATAATATGGCATTGCAAACGGTTGTCATTCACAACGGTCTTGGGATTATTTCAATATTAAAATGCATTAATAGTTATTTATGATACAAGTGCAAAAGGCATTGATATTCTTACACGAGTCCAAAATTCCGAAACGGGCCACGGAGTGGCGAGTTTTGGAATGAACTATTGTTAGAATGATCCTTCTGTACGAGTATCATACTACTAATTTGCTGAATTTTCATCGAAATAAATGAAAAATTGTCGTAAACATCGTTTAGTAATTTTTGCTTTGAAAAAGTTAAATGAATCCATGACAGGAGCCCAACATATGAATATTACCGAAAACAGTGTCGAAATTAGAATGAAATATTCTAGCATTGTTTTGTTCTAAGGGTGTGGCGGAATGATCGGATTTGACACATGAGTAGACTGGGGCAGATATACAAAAAAACATTGTATGATATTCGATACTTGTGTAAAATGTAATTTCATTTTGTTTGTGAAGCATTTTTTCTCACACAATAAGAGAGTACTTCTAACAGTAACATCATAAAAAGCTATTCTATTCACGCTGATAGGTAGACACTAGACGAAAGGATGGTGTTATGAAAAGAAGTTGACATTAGATTGACGTAATTCCGAAGGAGGGTTTCTTCGTATCATAAACATCCACGATCAGTTCGGAGAATTTAACAGTAGCAAATTTCAAACGTTAGAAAATGAGGGAGTTATGCTTGTATACGAATTTTCATGAATTTTCTCAATAATATTCAATGAAGATTTTATGCTGCTACCATATTCTGAGTATTGGATAAGAAGTATTATAAAGAATTTTTTTTATCCAGAATTGGGCCAGCGATATGTGAGTTTCTGGAGGCTTCTTCGGTTGAAGCACGGTGTTCTTCTATACTATTATGCCGATTTGCGAAAATCTAATTTTTTAAATATGACCATACAAACTTATGTCTGAAATACATGAGCCCTGTGATCTCGCATGCCATCTGATTCACGCTAGTGTAAAATAATGCATGCTCTACAATTAAATAACAAACGATAAATATTGATTTTTATGATTTTTGAAGCTCAAATTTATTATAGATTAGGTTGCGATGTATCTCTAGTGATTCAGAGAAGGGATTGCAGAAATTTAAAGTTGAAATATACAGGTTTTCCATTCGAAAAATACCAAGTTTGTGCCCAATCTTAAAAACAGTGCTCTGGGAAGTGCAGTAGCGCACCCAGAGGCGGGAGGGGGTGGAATCTATTTCATATAGGGCATGAGAAATAATGAGAACTAATAAAGTGAACATTTTCGTTTTTGCTCTGCATTCCAGGAACGAAAGTAGTTGGTATATTTCTGTTAATGGCTTCAAGAGTTTCACAAAAATTGATACAGGGTCGCGAAAATCGCATGTCTCTATCTCTAATAATAGCTGAGATAGAGTGTAGTCTCAACCACACTCGGACACAAGGTACAATGTAAAACCCTTGAATGCCAGGAATTTTTTCTTTCACACAAAATTTATTTTATACAGAATTCAAACAATACTTCGAGTATGTGTTTTACTGTTTCTGGACCTGTCGTGGATCAATAAACAGTATTACTATTTTTTCAATTCCGAGAAAACCTTGATAATAACACATAACATCTCTGGTTAATGAATACAGCCAGTCGAAACTACATGAGGAAACCTTCGTCCACTTAGAGTCCAATAATCAATATTTAGGTATTATTAAAAGGGACGTTTAAAATTCATAAATTTCAAATACCTCTCTGACAAAATATTCCTTCAATTCCTGAAAATATCTTAAAGGCTCACAGCTCAATTCATGTGCCATGATCGATCAATAAAATTCGCGTGATTTCAGTAGAACTTTCTGACAATGAAGCGCTGCTTTTCCTAGGAATATCTTTCGGATCCTCCGATGGACGATTATTTTGTTCCGACTCCCCTTGTTGTATATCGGATCCAATAATATTAAATGGCATGAAAGTTGCCGAGAATTGAACATGCGAATAAAATAACCGAAATACTTAGTGATTTATTCATTTCGTGACAGTTACCGTCTGTTACATGAAAAGTACTATGTGCCTGCCATAAGTTATCTGGTCGATAGGGATAGTAGGGTTGGTTTCCCACAACGATCCGATGAAAATAAAGTACACATATTCCTGCAGGGGTGCATTCATACATGTGGTCAGTTAGCGAGATTCCGTTTCATGTAGAATAACGGAATAAGGAATAAAAATACGTCTTCTTGTAGCATTTAAAGATACGTCATTTTTCGTTTACTGCCTGCGCTTTGTTTCACTGTCGTCGTTACATCCAGTTGTTGGCTTTCTCGATAAGTTGACATTCAGACAATTGTTAGACTGAACTTTACTTTCTTACTACATGTTTCGAATAAATGGAGAATACATTCTAGGGAGATGAAATGAACCGGGAATTTTATATTTCAGAACATTATGAATTTGGACACCTTGACTCGAAATCAGGAAAACGAAAAGGAAAGTCAAATTCTGAATTCCTTCCTATGGGTAGTAAGATGAACGTAAGTCGAATATGATGGTGGATTCTCAGCCTCACAATGTTTTTCAGGGCCAACAACGCTTTTTCTATGCAATAATGAGCAGGCTATGATATACTTCGATGATCGAATGAAGATGGTTTTTTTTTCTGGTTTCTTTTTTTATGGCGGTTTCCTTCCACCTCACTTTATGAAGAAGTTTTCTGTGCTATGGTGCTCCAGCTAGATTTTCCGAAGGAGATACCTCGTGAGTTCAAGTCCGACGTGGTGAATGAGTCAAGGGTGTTCGAGTTGTCCATAATTGATTTTTCAAATATTGCATGAGATACTGAGTGCATGAACAGTAGTTGTCAAGCTATTAAAAACTACACTAAGCAAGGCGAAAATAATTTTTTCTACGAGTTTCACCTTGAATCATTCTTCAGCATAAAAGTTATGAATTATTCATTAGTGATCCTCTTTCTTGTTAGTATGGAGCAAGTGTTTGAAGAGCCTCGACTTGTAACTTTCTTATGAATTTTTATCCTTTCAAATAGGGGGATTCTTTGACTTCTTGACGTACATTTATTTGAACAATAGATTCTTGGGGTCGAAAGAAATACTTTTGTCGAATACCATTTTTTTTTCTGATTCAGCCTAGAGAAGAAGGTATAAGGTGCCTTTCACTAAACTTCGATTTACCGGATAAGATCTGTGAAGTTGATTAGAACCACCTAGATTCTTTGAATTTCAAATCAAGTGATTTGGTTGGTTTGAATTCACGAAAAGGTTTCCCAGCACTGGATGAACCTTGATCATGTGATAAGAATGATCGGAGTGGCATTCTGCTAAATTCATTGATAAAATAAATTAATGAGAAAATAAAGAGCCTCAGTTAAGACGAGGTGAAAATGAAAAATAAGTTGATGAGGAACTTGCCAAAAAATGCAAATGCCACACACATTCTACAATTTTCCATGCTTGGGCTCAGATTTTAGCATTCCAACAAAAAAAGAAGATTCAAATATAGGAAATCGAAATGCAGAAAACCAATATATTTTTCGAAGCATAACAAAGTGAAAGTTTAAATATACAAGGTGCCAGAATGACAAATATAATATCTTATTATTCACATAAACACTGTAACTGTCATCGTGGAGAAAATTACTTCTTCTTCTTCTTCTTCATCTTTTCGAAAGCCAAAGGCTTGTTTCACCTTTCACGTGACCTCTTGAGAAGCAGATGACCAGCTATCCTTCCATCTTTTTGGCGGGCGTCCTGGTGGTCTTCTAGCAGCTGGCTTGCCATTCCGTGCTATTTTGGCAAGTCTCTCATCGCCCATTTTGGAAACATGTTCATTCCAGTATCTTCTTCTTGCACGTGACCATCTTACCACATCCAATATACCACACTCCTCTCGGATCTCCTCACTCCTCCTGTGATCTCTCAAGGTATTACCTCTTATGGCTCTTAAGGTCCTCATCTCATTGGTACGCATCATCCTCTTTGTTTCGGATGTGTCGGCTCTGGTCTCAACCGCATATGTCATGATCGGGCGTACGCAAGTTTTGTAAACTCTGACCTTACATTGACTGGTCATGAATTGATTTCGCCATATTAACGAGTTCAAAGCACCCTGGCCGATTTGTTGACTTGCTCCCTGACAACACCCGCCAGGTTTACCCACGAGGATATTTTGACTCCCAAGTAGCTGAAATCTGAGACTTGCTCTATGATGTCGTCATCAATGACCAGCTTGCATCGACGTGGCTCCCTCGATATTACCATACTCTTAGTTTTTTTTATAGAGATCTTCATGTTCAGTTCTTCGGCTTCGCTTTTGAACGCCTGCAGTAGCCATTGTAAACCGATCTTGAGAAGGTGTCTTCCCAGTCTATAGCCATGTTTCACCTTCCGAACCCTCTCTATTATCCTGTCCATAATGAGGTTAAACAGAAATGGACTCAAGCTGTCGCCTTGCCTTACACCGGATTTTATTCTTATTTTACCTGTGGATGTCGATTTTGTCCTGATTTCGGTCACGTTGTCTGTGTTGAGTTGTTTTATGATGTCGATTAAGTATTTCGGTATTCCTCTTGTGCTGAGCTCAGTGAGAACGTCTTCCAGCTTCAATCGGTCGAAGGCCTGAGTTAGGTCTACAAAACATATAAACGCTGGTTTATCAAATTCGATAGCTTTTTCTATAACCTGGCGAACTATGAATATTGCATCGTTGGTACTGCGGTTCTTTCTAAATCCTTGCTGTTCTTCAGAAATACAAATTTTTTTGGAAATATATTTTCCCAGTATTTTTGTGAATAGCTTCATCGTGGTATTCAACAGGGATATTCCTCTATAATTCGAGGGGTCTGAAATATTTCCTTTTTTGAAAACTGGTATTGTAATGCTGCTTCTCCATTCTTCAGGTATGTTTCTCCTTTTCAGTATTTCATTGAAGAGTCTTGTTAGTTCTTCAGCCAATTTTTTTCCTCCATTCTTCAAAAGTTCATTTGGAATGTTGTCCGGTCCTGGAAATTTTCCATTTTTCAGTTGTTTCATTTCTGACCATACCTCTTCCACAGTCAATTCCTCAATTTCCTCTTCATCCACAGCATTTTGTCTGGACAATAGTTTCCGTTCGGGAAGTTGATCTTCTCCTGAGTACAAGCTCTCGAAATGACTTTTCCATTTTTCGGCCGATATGTTGTTCAACTGAACAGACTCATTCACTTCCTTCTTTGCAGCTCTCAACATTTTCCAGACACGTTTCTGTGCTCCGTACATGTCACCTTCAATCTCCCTGCTAAACCTATCCCAGTGCTCCCTCTTTATTTCTCTTATCCTGATATTCACTCTGTTTCTTGTTCTTATGTACTCAGTGTAGTCCTGAAGGTTCTTAGTTGTTTTGAACTTTAAATGAGCTTTTTTCTTCTCTTGAGCTAGCAGCTTGATTTCAGGGGTATACCATGTTTTTTGTTTGTGAGCATTCGTGTTAACAGTTCTTTTCCCGACTGCTTCCTCGGCTGCTTGACTTATACTCTGTTTCAAGACGCCCCACAGTTCATCGACTTTGTCCCAGCATCGAGTATTCCACTCTAGCAGCTTCCCATCGAGACGACGCACATATAGATCCAGCGTACTCGTATCCTTAAAAGATTCAATGTTAAACTTTTCCATCGTGAGGTATTTGGTTTTCCTGGAAGGTGGTCTAATGGTGGTTATTTTTCCCAATACAAGACTGTGGTCTGAACCTATGTTAGCAGATGACAGAGATCTAACATCTAAAATCTGCTCCGGGATCACAAATCTGTTTGTGATAATGTAGTCAATCATAGATGTTGTTTGCCTGCTGCTTCTAAATGTTATTTTATGTTGAATTTTATGATCGAAGTAAGTATTATTCATCCTAAGTTCGTTATGGGCACAGAATTCTATAAGCAGTTGTCCTTGTTCATTAATTTCCGCTTCATTGAATCTATTCTTTATTCCAGGGATTACTTCGTTTCCAACACGTGCATTCAGATCACCCATGATGACTACCTTCTCTCCATTGGGTATATCTTCTACGGTAGACTGCAGTTCATCGTAGAATTCCTCCAGTTCTTGTCTTGGTCTTCCAGAATCCGGAGCATATACCGATACAATATTTAGTTTGACCTTTTTTGTCTTCATACTGACCTGCAGTATTCTGTCGCTCCGATATTTGACGCCGGTTACGCTGTCCAGATACTCTTGTTTGATCAGAAGTCCCACACCCGAAGGTGTTCTAACTTCCTTCGATCTGCCGGAATAAAATAATGTGTACTCGCCGTACTGAGATGTTCCCTTGCCCTTCTTTTTCATTTCAGATATGGCGCATATATCTATGTTGTGGTTGTGGAGTTCTAATATAACCTCTTGGTCTTTCGAATTAAAAGATCTTACATTCCAACATCCGAGCCTTAGTGTGTCATTTTTTACTCTCCTACGTTGTTTCCTTATTCGTTTCCAATTCCGTGCGTTCGTCGTATAATTTAATCCGTCCTGGTCCGAGGCATAAGTGATTGGTCTAAATTACATGTAAAGAAAAAATAGAGGCACGGACCTCAAAAGACTACCAGGCGACCGAACCCAGAGAATCCAAATGAAGTATAACGCATATATAGAAGAATGAAAATAAGGACAATATATCACAACCTGAAAATCCACAGATATCTTAATATATAAAACTAAGTCGGCCATTTTATTGGTTACACCATTTATAACTCAAGATTGGATGAACTGTTTGTTGTGAAAGAGTTTTTTCGGATTCTTCTACAACGGGGTTTACATAAAATACATTTAAACTCTGAAAAATTTGATGAAATGGAAAAAAATAGGAAATAATTTTTCTTCTTGATAATAACGCCAGTAGGTGTCGCTACGGTTAAACGCTTTTTCGTGAAAGTATTATATTGGATATTCATTCGGTGAACTACATTTTCTAATAATATCAACGCATCTGAGTCCATGTGTTATTATATTTATCTTTCTTCCGAACACCATGGAAAATTATATGACCAAATGCTTTGAACGAATCTCCATTCTACTATTATATATGTTAACAATCACTGTGTATTTTGAGTTGCCTAAAGGGATGTTTTGGGACGCATTGATCCTTTTGCCTGGTGACTTCCGGCAACCATCACCGGTAATTCCAAAATCGACGGCTGCCGATGAAATAAATGCTTGCCCGAAATCATCAACTTCAAATATGGCTAGGTAATAAAGCTCTCAATTCAGTTGATTGCGGTTGGAATAGTATTAATAGATATTTGCAGCCGATAAAAATGGAAGAACATCTGTACCACAAAAATTGTTGAAAATGATTTTTCGTAACTGCAAAAAAATGATGCAATGCGTCATGCACCTTCAGAAAACTGAGTCGTTTTTGTAACGCTACATAAGGGGAATGAATGTGCAGGTGTTAAATGCCAAAACAGTGGTCCAATCTTTGGCAAATATGCAGCAATAATTGACAGTGGCGACAAAAAGTATTAATTTCACGTGAGTAAAGTGATAAATAAATGAAATGTTTGAATGATATCTTCATTTTGTTATTTTGAACAGAGAGGGGTTGAAAAATAAAAATATCCAAAATTAACATTGATCCAGAATACTGCTATAAAAAGTGAGCTTATATCCAAAATTTTATCAAAATCGAAGCATCTTGATAGCATTAGGAGGTAATAGGAATGCCTTATTTTCGCCATCATTGAATAGACTAATTGTACCTAACAATTTCATGACCACTTTCAAGGCATTATACCATAAAAGTTTATCATAATATTAAAGTTGCTTTTTTATTTATCGATTGAGGCTGTACGAAGTATGCCGGGTCAGTTAGTTAAAATTAAATATGGATGAATACCCACTGAGACACATATTCCGAGCATAGACAGCCCAGTTAATTCGTTAGCTAAATTTATGGTGGATGCACTAGAGCGTTCCAATAGTACCGAAAATAATAATTAATGTAACAAAGACAAACAGAGTTCACTGTTTCAAAACTGTTTGCTCGAATAGTTTAGATTGAAAACGGAGGGTTCAGAACAGTCAATACATTCTCTAGATAGTACAGCATATTGACAGAACAAAATAGTCAAAATCAACTGCCAGTAAATTCGGAGCACAACTTGATATAAAAATGTATAATTTGGGACTGCAGTCGAATGAGAAATCTCTTTTTTCTTCAAACTCAAGCTTTCAGCTTTATTTGAGCCTTCATCAGGAGACAGAGAGTGAGATAAAATTCAAGATCGATAATTGAAATTCTTATCATCAGAGCCATCAGAGACCATTAGTTCTTTAAATTTCAAGGAAAATGAAGAAAGTAATCAGTAATAGATGACAAATATTTTGGCATTCAGTAGAATTTTACTGAATACCAAAATATTTGTCATTTATTACTATTGACAGCGATACAACCTTAGAATTTTTCAGCCAAGCTTATTTTGTTTAGGTTATTTAATATTTAACTTTTTGAAATAGTACTTGCTGCAATAATTAATTATCGCAACACCCCTCATCCTTTTCAACACTAAGAGTTGTGCTCTTGGTTAGTTGTGCTCTTCCAGTTAGAGTTGGACGATTGAAGTTCGAATCAGAAACTGGCGAGTCCTAACAATTTTCCAAATTTCCATTTTAAGGTCGGCAAATCGAAAATGAAATCATTCAAGAAGTGAACAAATATTTAATTGCATTTTTTACTAATGTTTACCTAATTTTCTCGTACTCAAACATTTGATCAAATTTACTTCGTTCATTTTCTAGCGCAAAGTTCCCTTTAATGTGTTTGCTGTTCTTTTCTTCCTCTAGGCTCGTTCTATCTGAATTTTGGCTGACTTATTTGCACTCTGTCTGAAGTCTCTGTATGCTATTGATTCTTTGGTATTGTTTTTTTCGATGCTCTTACAGTTTTTCCAATCACGCTTCGTTCCATACTCAATTTTGCCCTATTTCGCCTGTAAAGCATCCCTGTGTTCGTTTGTGTGATCTTGTGGTTTCTGTACCTCTACTAGCTTTTTCAGTGCTCTTTTACTTCCTTCCTTTCATGACAGTTTCGAATGTTCTCTGAGCTTTCAGCAGCCATGATAGTATCTGTTAGCTACCTAAGGCCTTTTAGGGTGTAAGGCTATTTAGTATTTTTCATTTCACAATATTCAAACCTTTCATCCTTCTGGGCAACTTTTCTCCCCGAAAAAATTTTTTTATTTAATTTTCGAAACTGTACACATTCGACATTAAAAGAGTCTTCCGGGCTTATTGGCCGTGGTATATTAGGAATTATTTCACCTAACGTTTCGCCCACAACTGCGGTAGGCATCTTCAGAGGATTCTTGGTCTTAGATTGTAACTCGACCGCTGAATTTCCGAATTGTGGGCGAAACGTTAGGTGAAATAATTCCTAATAGACCACGGCCAATAAGCCCGGAAGACTCTTTTAATGTCAATATGTACGGTCGTGAAATCCTGAAACTATTAATGTACACATTCGTTCACTGACAAAAAAATCAATTTGAAGAACTGAAATCTAACGTAGTACTATAATATAAACAATTATTTGTGATGAATTGAATTTCTTTTGTATTTAAGCTGTGCTTGTTCATTTGAGAAAGTTCGTCAGTTTGATGATATAATTGAATTGATTACCTCCTAGATGACAAAACTGGTGTAGAAGAAACGTTGAAAAAGAGAAAGCAGTTTTTCATTTAAGAAAAAATTCGCATCCACCTTACTATTATTAGCGACTTTACAGTTAGCAACTAATTGAATATATCTAACCAAATTCTAAACAAAACATTCGCATTTACTAAATCACGGAAAAATTCTGACTATAATATATGCATTTCATGCATCAGTCACTTTTAAAAACTTATTTATGTTCCATTACTGTTGTATCATCAAAAGCAAAGGAGTGGAGCTCCCTAAGAGAGTGCTAAGCCTAAGTCGTATTATTCTCTTTCTTCTTGATTGGGTTATGTATATTCCGTCAGTCCAATATAAACAGAATTGCAGTTCTAGGAAGATATTTTGTAAACTACATTTAAAAGTATGAATTTTCCTGATTTTGTTTCAAAAGCAGAAAATAATTGCTCGACTTCAATGCATGATTGATGGGATACCATGGTATCAGTACTTTTAAAAACACCGGCAACCTCCTGAGAAAGGCATTTTATATGAGGTATTGATCTAGCATGTTACTAACAGTACCCTACATTGTCATTATTATTATTACTAATTCGAGAGAAAAGTGGGGGCTCTATATAATTGATGTTTTTCATCAAATTTATTTTGTGAATGGAAGAATATAATGAGTTATAAATTGACGAACCAGCTGATAATACTTTTTGTATGGTAACAATCTGTTATTAGCCTACCACCATTTCTCACACCAAGAACATTAGAAAAGAACAATACACCATCATCTCTAGAAACATTCGAAAAAAACAAACTTGAAAAGACATCTTAGCAAGCGCATAATTCTGCAGTTTAACCATAACCATTGTCTGCTGCTAACGAAGACTAACAGTTACAATAAAATTTGTCTGTAAAACTCATCTTCAGAACATATTCTTGGAATAACCTCCAGTGTTTGTCTAAATGATTCGTGGGTTCTCGCCGTACCATTCATCCACTGCACCAATGATACGCTGCACAGCACACATGGGAAGCCCACCCATTGTCGTGATCTTGAATGATAACACAGAAAATTGCAAGTAGGTTTTTTATAACACATTCAGAAAATGGCCTGGCAACAAGCCAGGCCATTTATGGTAGAATAACAAATTCTACCATAAATTGTACAGAAATATATCAAAATTCATCAGGGGGCATTTTGGACAATGTGGCGCTTTTAACTCGACCGTTTCGTCCTTGAAACAGTCTCTCATCTACACAGGAAGACCTTCCATTTCTAAACTCATTAGAAGACTGATTTCACAGTTCAAGTACTTTTTCTGTTATAAAATGCATCTCTTATCGTCACCTCATCACACTGACTACATGCAAATGTAAAGAAGTGTTATTGAACTTTTGAATAGTGGTACGTGTTAAGGTTTTCGGATTATTTTTTTTATTATAAAAATGTTATTTTCATTTTATTATTATTAAAAAATTGAGATCAGCTCTGTGTTCTCAAAATTTTGCCTACCTGTGTTTTCATCAACGGCAAGACGTCAGATGTGTTCGACAGTTCGCATAATTCTACAGGCCTGAAAAGCATTAAATAGTTTCGTATGATTTTTTTACTTTCCGGATCCGATTCATTGAAATATGTGATGAAGGTATTTGAAAGCAAGAGCATTCGCCATTTTGTAATCCGAGTGGAGTCATCAAGTCAAATTTTCCGAATATGACGCCTGCAGAAAGACGAACGAGATGTTAGATTTTATTCAAATGTCGAATGAATGAAAATTCCGGATCTTATGATGTTGTTCAAATTCAGGAATAAAGACGCCGAGGAATGTTTCGTAACATTTTCTAGAGGAAACTTTCGCACCGGAGCACATTATTTCTCTTTGAACTTCACTCATCAGCTGTCAGTTCTGTGAGAGTTCAATTTACTGAAGAATGACTTTCGAAACATGAACTTGTTGCTGCAAAAAACGGGTGTTCATGCAAATTCTCGTGCAATTATTATTCTAGTTGAAGACATATTTTCTTCAAATTAAAGTATGTTCTGAATATATTTCAGATGTTTCTGCGATTTTATAGAACCAGCATTAGTCATTGAATTATTTGTTATTTTTCAAACTTGGTCATCACATAAATTTAATTTGGACTTGGTGAAGTGCCATGTAACAAAAAGCATCATGTGGTCGTATTTTCTTTCGTCGAAAGATCATATCTTGCATTTTATTGTAGCAGGGTGAGGGGTCACCGTAATCAGCGACTGGAAATTAATTTAGTATACGAATGAACGAGTATACTACATAATCGAATATAAACATAGAAATAAAGAAGTCATATGCTTATTACCAGTGCCGAATAGTTAGAAGAGGGTGAAGAGAGATGAAAGCATAAAATTAGCATGAGATCCATTGAAAAACAAAGAGCATATAAGAAAGAGTAAAGGAAAAAATAAGAGCCATCTTTCAAGAGTAAAAAACTTGATTTCGATTTCCGATAGTCCTTGAAAAAAAAATAGCGAAGTTGTAAGTATTGAAAAGATTTACAATTTTTGTATTGCCTATTTTTCAGATAACCCCAAACTTCATATAAAAAACTTAAATTACCTAGATTTTGATTTCTCGTTTCTATCATCCCCAAAAAACATTCAAATATTTATTTTTTCACCTTATTTTGATTCACCACTTATTTTCAATCAGAAAATTTCACTTCGAAATATGTGAATTATTGAAAATGTCAAAAAATATTTGCAATTGCTGAAATCTCTTCTTTCGGATGTTATAAAAAATATTTTGAGTAAATGTTTTCCGAAAATGCAAAGAAGTTCGCTGTAGATGTAAAACAGTAGATGTAACAGTTGAAAATGTGACGGCCGAACACATTGTTTCAAATGCACAGAATTCAAACTTTAATTAGCCAAAAACATCCGACCACATGTCTTATTATTATTAAAGTATTATAAAGTCTGCAATGTTTGTCATAATGCGATCAGCCGTTCTAATGAATATTTAACCTGTGCGAACAACAATTTACACTTAGTTCATGTGAATTGTGCAAATATAAACTCATCTGATTATGAAAAACTGAAAAAATCTGGTGAATATAAACAGTGGAAATGTGGATTATGTTCAAAAAACGACATAACCTCAACCGATAGCGGAAAACAAAATAATCTAATCACTTCAGAAATGATGAAATGTTACACTGATATGGTTGATAATGTGATAAAGTCTACCATTGAAAGAACTTTGGGGGTACAACTTTTCACTGCCATCGAAGAACTGCGTAAGGAAATCAAGTCACTAAGGAAAGAAAATGAACATCTTAAATCTCTGGTGCAAGAGATTTCACTGAAAAATGATCTCGTTATTCCGACATCATCTAGTGCTGTTGATAAAGGAAAACCAGAGGCCTATAGTGACGTCGTTAAGACGGTAACAACTAAAAAGAAGACTTCTGTTCATAAGGTTAACAATTCAAGAGCAGAAGGTCAGAAAGCCTTATTGCCGGTAATCACCCCCCGCGACGAAGACAAGGAGATACCCAAAGTCGTTGAACATGTTGCTAGAGATGCTGAGTTCCTGCCTGTTATCCCCAGAAAGAAACTAAAGAAGCGTAAGCAAAGCTTAGTCGGCACTAGGAAGACTGATGAAATCAAAGCGGTTACACGTTACTCGCATGTACACATTAGTAACCTAGATCCCGATTTAGTCCCTGAAAAGATTATCAATTATCTCACTGGTAACGACTTCAAGGAAGTCAAATGTATAAAACTTCAAGCAAACCGCCCTGAAGAATACTCATCCTTTAAGGTTTCAGTGATATCGTCCGACTTCGAAAAGGTAAAAAATCCTAATTTATGGCATGAGGGAACTAAAATAAATAATTTTTTATTCCATCTGATCAAGAAACCACCATCTCCACCTATAAATTAATACATATTAACGTACAATCAATAGGTAACAACCTAATTCGTTTGGATAATTTTGTAAATAAACATAATTGTCAGTTTCTGGCTGTCACAGAACACTGGAAGTCATCTGTCGAATTATCCGTTCACGGTATAACAAATTTCAAATTGAAATCATCATTCTGTCGGAATATTGGAGAACATGGTGGAACCGCCGTATATCTTAACGATACTGTAGCAGATGCTTCGTCGGAGATAACGGAGTTCGTTAACATGAGTGTTCCCTTTTCTTTTGAATGTTCAGCCGTGAAATATAATATTAGAAATAAACAACTAATTGTAATGTCGATTTATAGATCACCGACAGCAGCAAGCAATGTGGATCTCTTTTTCGAGAAGCTCATTGTGATCCTTCAGAAACTCGTTGTTATGAATAAACCCTATTTAATTGCGGGTGACTTTAATATACACACTGAGAAAAATTCTAATGATCCCAATAAACGAATTTTACTATCAGTTATCGAATCATTTGATGCTAGATTAGTCATTAAAGAATCAACTCGTAATGAAGCGTGCATTGACAATGTCATTACTAATATTGAAAACATTTCAGATTACTGTGAACAACCCCATCTGTCAGATCATTTAGCACAGATTGTTTCATTCAATCACGTATCAGGTAAAATAAAATCTGAGTTAATAAAAATACGTCAAATAAATGAACAAAACTTATCTGAATTCAATAACGAACTGAATAACTATAATTGGCGAAAGCTATACATTGTTGATCATGAGGACGTCAACCTTCAATGGACACTTTTTTTTAGGGTTTATAAAGAAAAATTTGAAAGTTGTTTCCCTGTTAGAGAAATTAGGCAAAATATCTTCAAGAATAACCCGCAAAAACAAGACCTGAAAGTAAATGAAATTAAAAAGATGTTGGATGTGGTATATACTTTCTCCTGTTTTGAACCATCTTATTTAGAACTTTACAAAAGTCTGAAAACAACATATGATACCGCTCTGAAAGAATCGAAGCAGAATTACTATTATGAACAATACAAAAACTCTTCTAATATATCAAAAAAAATATGGACAATCGTAAATAGTAAGACAATTAATACTCAGAAAAGACCCTCTTTTGGTAGTGTCGTTTCACCACAAAGGCTTGCGGACGATTTCGCCCAATTATTCGATAGCTCGCGGTATTCAACATATCATATTCAAGACTCCAACTTCTATAACCCGTCTCGAAAATTCTTTTTTTATGTTCGAAGTAACCGAAGAAGAAGTCGCACAAGTATTTAAAAATCTTGCAAACAAAAAAAGCGTTGGACATGACAATATTCCTATCCTGAAATCTTCAATGAAACCCGTTTTGCAGCCCATCACTTTCATACTGAACAACAGCTTTGAATACGGAGTGTTCCCGGACATGCTTAAAATTGCGGTAATAAAACCTATCCACAAGAAAGGTAATCAAGCAGACATCAATAATTACAGACCGATTAGTCTTCTTAGCCACTTTTCGAAGGTCTTTGAGAAAATCATGTGCAACACTCCTGAAATTTTTCAAAACATTTAATGTGATTAATGAACAACACGGGTTCATTAAGGGAAGAAGCACAGAAACGGCTATCTTTAAGATGGTTGAGATGATAGTGGAAGGTTTTGAAAGAAGTGAGCAGATCCTTGGTCTCTTCTTTGATTTTTCCAAGGCTTTTGACTCCGTGGATCATCGTCTTCTTCTTTCGAAACTTGAAATATATGGCGTTCGGAATGCTCAATTGGATTTTATTGAGAGCTACCTTCGGGGACGCTCCCAGTACATATCGTTAAACGTGGACGGTGTAGAATACACGTCAGATACATCCTTTGTCACACAGGGTGTTATTCAGGGCAGTATCCTTGGTCCTCTACTTTTTGTTTTATATATAAACGACATGCCTTGCACCGTCCCACATCTGAGAGAGTCATTTGTCAACTACGCTGATGCGTGGAAGGAGCTCTGAAGCCCTGCAAAACCTGTTGGATAGTACCTTCGCTTCGGTCCAACAGTGGTGTACATCGCATAATCTGAAACTCAACACCGATAAGACCGAGTTCGAACTATTTTCCCATAAACTGCGGAAGGTCGAACAGAAAGAAAAGCTCTCCTTGCTGGGAAAGGAAATACACCCTAAAACATGTGCCAGGTTTTTGGGTGTTCATATAGATGTGCACCTTGGTTGGACTGAGCACATAGAACAACTAAACAGTAAGTTAGCGAAGACGGTGTTCACTCTGAGAGTACTGAAATCAGAGCTTACTGAAGAGTTCTTGAAGACCATCTACTACTCAAACTTCCAAGCACTTATTAGTTATGGAATTGTATTCTAGGGAAACAGCCAGTGTGCAATATCTGTCTTCCGCATGCAGAAACTCGCTGTGCGAACAATTTTTAATTTGAAGTTCCGAGAGTCTTGTCGGGGAGTCTTCAGAAGAAATAATTTGCTCACATTGCCAGGAATTTACATATACAAATGTTTGCAATTTGTTCATAAAAATCCTCAAGTTTTCAACCCATATAAGAAAAGTAACATCTACCATACAAGACACGACTTTTTCATCTTTCCCCACCACGGTTTATCGTTTACCTACGGAAAAAAATTGCACATACATGTGTATTAAATTTCATAACGCTTTACCCAAGAAAATTAGAGAACTGAAGGATTTTAAACTTTTCAGAAAGGAGGTACACAGCTTGTTGCTTCGGCTTGAACCGTATACTCTAACTGAGTTCCTGTCAAGTAGCAACATGTAAAATTTGTAAGTACATTTTTTTTTATGACCTTTCCCATTTTCATTGTTTTTATAACAGTTATTATTGGCGAATAAATATTATTATTATTATTATTATTATTGAAGAACAAAGATAAAAAAACCAAAAAACATGAGTATCGCGAAAAACAAACGGAAATAGTTGTTTGAAATCTAGATATTGAGGATAATGATTTGAAAAAGATTCCATTGGTATAAGTATTAGTAATATGTAATTTTTTCACAACAAAAAAAGGAGATTTTAACGAATGAAAGTTCATCTGGCTTTCCTGGAGGAGCAGATATTTTGAAATGAGATTTTTCGATTGAAAATCCAGCAGTTCTTTGATATTAAGTCAAACTAAGATGAAAAATTGCCACTGAGTATCGCCCCCGCATGGGGCTACTAATAATTTTATGTGTATTGGTATTTTATAACTGGTTGTGAAATGATAACCTAGTTCAAATGTCCAAAATTAAATAATCAAAATCGTTGTCAGATTTTGGGTTAACCACATGTAGCGAAAACAAACAAGGCCAGTAGAAACAATGAATTTGATGAAAAACGTGTTTGTGGAATAGAATTTCCTGGATGTTAAAGTACGTACAGATTTTTATTGAACATTTTTATTTTATTATAGTGCAGCTGATCAAGGTTTCTTTCTCAATAGAATTTTTTTTTCAGTCCTACAGAATTACGATTCAGCAAACGGAAATTCACCCCCAGAGTCAAAGGAAAGATGAGCCCCAAGAGTTGACTACAACTGTAACCGCAGAAGATTTGGTCATCATCAAATTGGGAACTAATCAGAGAAATACGATGTGTATTGGTAAAAGAGAATCAGAAAGTTGCCATGAAAACGCTGTGAATACGACAAAAAAGGGACAGATGATGAGGGATTTGTGTTAATTGTGAAATAGTGTCAAGCGATTGACAGGATAAATTAATGAATCAATGGGTTACATCAGTCGCGCTTTCAGATTAATTGAAGACCATCATCAGGGTTTTTCTGGAGGGGCAAATGAGGTTATAACATGAACTAACAGATAAAAAACATCGTTGCAACTGTCAGCGACTAAGGGCATTACAAAAACGAATGAACAATTTATAAGATAATGATTTGTGTGAAACCCACCCATAATCTAACAGATGCTAAAACAATTATTACAAATTCTGAAAAACTCATTCAATTCTGATATACAAGGTTTTTCAAAAAAGGTGCCCCTCTCTCTAGGATAGATAGAAAACTGAAAAGTAATACGGGTTTGTTCCGTAAAAAGTTTTCGTAACGCCATTCTTATTCAAGATACAGAGCATTGAAAAAAAATATACACATTTCTCACGATTTTGACGAAACTACTGGCAACATTGTGATGAAATTTTTTACGAATTTTTTTTGGAAGCTGATACATCTAATGGATGTGTTTTGCTGTCTGACTCTCATAGAGGGCGCTAGTAATTTTTGGTGATCTTGAAAACCATTCAATTTCTTACCATAAAGGTACTTATGATTAAACTCTATACTCTGCACCGTTTTCGGAATATTTCGATTTAAAAATTATGAAGTAATAATCGATGCTAGTATAAGGTAATAATGAATGTATTGATTGAATAAAAATCACCAGGAAATTTAAGAAAATGCAAAACACATAAAAAAAATTCAATAAGAGTAGGTGTTCATGAGGTCCTTCGTTTTCACAAATACACCCATCTATCCTTTTTTCTAAAAAATTCATTAATCTTCTTAACGCTTGGGAGTCAGCTATGAGGTCATTGAAGTGACGTTGAATTCTGTTCTTCAATTCTTGAGGTGAATTTATCCCTGTTGCATAAATCTTTTCTTAAAGGTACGACCAAACTATGTAATCCAAGAGATTGAAATCGCATGACCGAGGAGGCCAACGAATCGGAGGTTTTGCACGTCTACCAATCTATCTATTCGGAAAATGGTTACTCAACCGATTATGACACCTTCTATCAATGTGGCGTGGAGCTAAATCGTGCTTAATAATTATAAATGATAATAATTAATTAAGTTATCAATATCAAAAAAGTTATGTTCAAAACAACTCTGTACGAACCGTGTTACTTCCGCCCTGTATGAGGTTCAGATATCAAAACACACTCATTAGATGTATCAGCTTCCAAAACATATTCGTATATAATTCAATTACAATGTTGCCAGTAGTTTCGCCAAAATCGTAAAAAATGTATATATTTTTTTCTTTTTTAACGCCCTCCTGTATTTTGAATACAGATAGCGATACGACACTTTTTTACTGAACAAACTCTTATATTTTTTTCAGTTTTCTATCTGTCCTAGATCGGGGGTCACCTTTATTTGAATCGCCCTGTATAGTACCAGAAATATAGTCGAATTGAATTTCGCCATTTCGGGATACTGACCCTATATAGAAAAGAAGAATGTATGTAAATACATTCTGTATAACAAAAAAAAATAAATCAAGCGTGTCAGGGAGCAGAAAAATGCACTCAAGTAGTATCCTTACAATTCATACATGATAAAAACCGTCAAGTTTTCATCCGCTTTACCCTGTTTGACCGTACTCTTTCACAAGGTTTCATTGTATCGATAATAAATAAAAGATATATAGGTACCTCATCTCATCAAGGGTAGAGGATGGGCGAAAAAAGAGCTCTTTCATGACTTCTCCGCCGTAAGAGGCGACCACTTCATAATTACTCGTCCGATCTGTGTACTTTTTGACGATTTTCTCCAACAATTTTGAGTTATTTTCGCGGAGAGTCCTGCACATTTTTAGCTTTCCGTGACCAAAGATGGTCACTTGGTTGATTCTGAATGAAGAAACGTAGACATCCTCTTGCCTTGCCTATCATGAGGTCCAGAAGTCAATAATTGTCTGTAGGGAGGCGGGTGTTGAGCAAAAACCGCCCACTCTACCGCCAAAGGGATTAGCCAAACAAAAAAGAACGCAACTCCTCAATGTTTTTTCGACGCGAGCCACTCGCATCAGCAAGCAACTTAATTTTTCTCATTTGAGCCCCAAAACATTCTGCAAGAAAAAATAGGCCTTTCGAACAGCTGAGAAAAAAAATTGTCGGTATGTACCTTAATCATGAGACAATTGAATATTTCTGAACGCAGACGTTTATGCTCTACAACTTTCACTCCTTGACTTTTTCCAATTGTTGTAACAGCACTTTAAAGTGCCAAAGATGGATAATTTTCGAAAACTTTTTCAAAAAATTAGGACAAATTTCATGCACCTTAATTTAAGAAAATATAAGGCTTCCTTAATCAAATATCAGCTGAAATTTAAAAAAACGTCTGGAAATTTCGTGATTCTTAGGTTCCCAAAGGTTTTCCGGACGAAAATTTTGTTGGATTCGATTAGTTTTCCACTACTGGGGTGCGAAGACATCAATTGAAAGTTTGAAACATATCATCCCACCTTTTGTGGGCTAATAACCCTTTCAATGTCTAGATTGTCTGGACTATTGGCACAATAGCACTTTTAATTATTCACCGAATAGTGAACGGTATGCCGAATCAGAGAAGATCAAGTTTTATCCGAGATTCGAAACCCTAGGTTTTTACTTCACTTCCAAAAGTAACTTTGATACTTTTTACTTCTAACTTGTTCTGCTTATATTGAATTCAATAACTCGATCGCTCTGGAAGAAACTTGGTGAAAACGCTTGTGACTATAAGCTGACTTTGTTATTTAGTCATTTGTCTGGTGAAGATAATGCTATATTTTTTGACGATTATACTTTTAATTTGAGTCATTTGTTATTTTCTGATTTCTCTTGAATTTCTTTCCATTCAAATTCTTACACGGAAAGGTTTTTGCGGAAACACCCATGTATGAAGCTGTAATGATTGTTTTCTCATTCAAGAAGCGCGAAGATTCAACTTCGAAACTACTTCACCACTTCGCGAAAGCTCATGCCATTTCGTCCAATGCCCGAATGGAAAATAACAATAGAGAAAACAAAAATAACTTGATTGGCAAATCCCAGAATCAATTTGTTTCGTTGAAAAAGTCATAACTTGGAGCAAACTTTTTACCCGCATCGAACACCGAAAAAAGCGAAAATCTGGCCCCATGCGTCCTGGCTAACCGGAGTTATCGCATCTCACCTTGAAGGATACGTCATAAAACTAGGATCTTCTCGGGGATGCCGATGACCCATAAAGGGGATGAGTTTACCGGAGTGGTGCAGTTCGCACTTCCGCCACGGCTGCGTCCCTATCGCGCGATTGTGAGGGTGGCAGTCGATAGCGCGCCGAGTCTGAATTCAGTCGTGGTCCATCTCACCCCGAAGAAGGACTCGTGCTTTCCGGGCAGTGCAGCACTAGGCGTGTGGTCGGTACGCAATCCCGAACGGACGTTTGTGCTGGAAATTGGTTTTCAAACGCAGATGCTGGAAGTAGAGCTCGGAGAGCTTGTTTTCCAGTAGGTGAGTTCTTGGCTTCACTGCCAGGGATGCAATTCTTCTTCGGTCTTTTTGCTCGAAGTGCGATTGACGTATGCATCGAAGGAAATAGATGAAACATAATTGGACGAATGAAATATTTTTTTCTAGATGATCATTGAATAGATTGAACACTAATCCATGATTCATGATGAAGACCGGTGATGATTGATTATAACATGTCAGTGTGTTTATTCTTCGCAACTTGAATAGTAACTCATTGTTTGGACTCGTTATGACCCATTAAGGTATGGTGATACCAAATATAACGATTTTCAATGTTTGGAAAACGAAGAATTGCATATATTCTGAATATCACGTGGTCATCAAGTTGATAGAATCACTCATTACGAAATGTCTTAATTCATGGATTTGAGAAACTCGCCAAATTAGCAAATTCATAAAGATTCACAAAAATATGTATTTTTCGAATGTCTTCAATGTCTTTCTGTTCATCTCCTCAATGCCAGAAAATTTATCTGTGACATTTTTCTTTTCATGAAACCAATCCAGTGAAAATTTCATGAGCTCATAGCACTAACTCTAGTTATTCGTCAGATTTGGCCTTCTCCCATAGACATTTCAAATTATTTTTCATCAATAATTCAATATCCTGATTTCAAGAGATTACCCGCCAAAGAGCCCTACTTTATATTCATGTCGTTTATAAGCTGTATTGGAAATCCGGAAATCAAGTATCGGATAATCTTAACAAGGTCAGGATGTTGCGATCAAACTAAAAAACAATATTATCCTCAAATTTTATTTCAAGAAGGTTTTCTATGTCGAAGAATATGGATGGTTCGTGTGAATTAATCGCGAATTCGAGCATACAACTTCAAGATGATTCACACACAACAGGTTTAGTTTAGGAATACCTAATTTGCACTTGGTGAATGCGAGTCCTTCAAAGTGATTGAGGAAAAAACATGTCCACTTCAAAAAATTTTAGTCGATCAAACTGAAATTGAAAACAGCTGTTTCATTTTCAACACAAGATGATTCACAAATAACAGGTTTAGTTCTCAAATACTCCACTTTCACTTGGTGAATGCGAGTCCTCCGGAGTGATTGAGGAAAAGATGTGTTCACTCCAACGAATTTCAGTCTCTCAAACTGAAGTTGAAAATAGCTTTTCCATTTTCAACTCGAGGTAACCGTGGAAAAACTTAATAACATCAGGTATGTTACTTTTCGTGACCTAGTGATGATATTTTACTCTCCTGATCACTAATGAAATAAGTAAACTCTTAATTTTTAAGAAATAATAGTTTCAGCCTTTCTTCATCGAATGCTTCAAATCAATTCATCTTGAAACGATTTCGTGAAAGAATAGATTTCTCTCGCATTTTATTTTCCACTAGTTGATCCTCCAGACGTCCATTTGTCAAACGTTCTTTGCATATAGGAACCCAGCTACATGGTCAGAAATATATCAAATTCGGTGCCAAAGTGCTCATAAACTTCAATATCCGATATTCAGTTTTTATCAGAATTAACCTTATGAGTGTCCCTTAATATTCGATATATTTATGGCAGCCGTCTACCATGAAATAATTTCTATCGCCAATGGGAATGTTGAAAGTATTAACCAAACGCACCCGCTCTTTCAAGATGAAGCTGAACAAACGGATTTTTGGGATTGTGAAGTAAAATAAGAGCAACTCATTACTTCTGTTTCTTTCATAATGTTTGGTTTTATTTCATATTTTCCTTTTTTTTCAAAATCTGATTCTAGTTTGATTTACTCTGTATATATCAATGAAATAGAAATAATAATTACCATATTAAACTTTGTTGAATTGCAAGCTCTCAGTATCGAAAGTAATTCAATAAACTCAACACTCCGATTGACGACTTTTATGGTTTCCAGGGTTCTCATCGCTTGCTTCATCCATACTCACCACGGATCCACAGATTTAAATGGTGGATGGTTCACAATACAGACTTGAACTCGTCCACGTCTAGTGTAAAACCATTTGCCAATAATACATTTATAGCTCGATTTATAGTTAGAAATTGTTGATACCATATTGACAAATGTTAAACTTATAATGTGAAATTGAATATTATTTTGGCGAATAAATTGAAATTGAAATTTCGTGAAAAATTACCGATGCCTTCAGAGATGACTTGAAGAATGCGCTTGATTGATTTAGATTTTATAAAACCATTGTTTGTAGATATTTCCACCAGCTGTGTTCTTCTTTTGAAGTATGACATAATCCATGTAGATTATAGCTCGTATCATACAATCTTTTTGCATGAAATATTAACATTCAAACTATCAAAGGCCTTGGCAAGGTCTAAGAACAAACCCAATGCTATGTCTCCATTTTTAAAAGCGTCCACTATATTCAAATTGCAATATTGCTGTCTGGACAGAATTTCCTCTTAGAAAACGATGTTGATTTCTGAAAAATTTATCATTCTCTACAAAATACTGAACAACCTGATTACAAAATGCTAGCTCAAAAATCTTGGAGAGCGATATTAAAATACTTATTGGTCTATAATACTTATAATCATTTATAACTAATGATTCAGAATGCCAGAAGTTCCTTTACCCGTCTACAGTATGATCGGATTCAAAACAATATAGCCGACGGTGAGGTTGATAAAGCAGACTCGGCGCAGACTACGCTGAAAGAAAATTAATTTAATTATATGCACTGAAGAAAAAAAATCAAACATATGAATATAAGAAAGCAACTTTCGGAATAGACGAGATATACTCGGAGATATACGGACAATTTTGATTTGGGCGATTTCAACTTTGATCATTATCTCCATTTCTGTTTGTGCTGGACTGTTAAGGACACTTTTTTCAAGGCTTTTTTCCAGTTTTTTCCGAAAACTTTGCCGAGTTTCAACTATTTTCTTTTTGGAAAAAACATAGTATCTACTGGATTTCAATGAGAAAAGTGAAAAAACAGAAACGGAGATAATGACCAATGTTGAAATCGCCCAAATTTCAATTTTCGCCTATAACTCGAGAATAAAAGATAATAGAGCAATGTAGTTGATGGCATTATCAGTTTCTCTAAAAAAACGACCCTAAAGTATAATTCATTTTCCTCTATTTTTTTCGGTTAAAGAGTTGTAGTTCAGGTATCACCAATTTTGCCCATACCTAGTACAGTAAAGGGCCATAAAAATACGGTGTTCTCCGTCAGATCCTTTTCCTAAAATACGGCAATTTAAATTATTTGTGGACCTTGATTCCTCAGCATGGAAGGAAATTTACTGATATTTGAAAACATCCCGATGGGGGCTGAATAGAATAGGGAGTTCTCACTTCGAATAATCCAGTTTCATTATTGAGAGATTCAGTAGAAAACTCCCTCATTTTCTTGTACATTATTCTAAAAATAGTATTTTGCATTTTTTCAAGAATATTTATCGTGTTAATATATGCTCCACCTCATACCACTCAACAAGAGCACAATAAAATCATACATCTGAATGTGAGTATTCCTCTCAGCATATCAAATTTACTTCCAGTTGAATCCACCAAATTGCTCTAAGTTAGCTGAACAACCTCATAACTTCCCTATTAAGCAATAGCTGTGATCTGAACTCGTTATGCTCTTTTCATCATTTAAGAAATCCTCGCTTGAGTTAATGGAACGATAATTCAATACCGTATCTGACATGCCGATTCTGGAAATTTCGTGACTTGGTTTGAGAATGATTGCTCCAAAGTCTCAAGCTGTTACGGGAGCTATCAATTAAAATTGAGAGAACAGAATGGTGAATATTACATATTATGTAGTGGAATCAAATTGAACCACAAAATCGCTTCCATGATCCCGTTCAAAGTGAACTTAGGAAAATTTAAATACAATGATTGATGTAAGTGAATTCGAACTGAATTGATACAGAGTGGAACTTTTTATCCTTCATTTCTGTATGAACTTTCAAGTGTGACACCGTATGCGACACATTCGATCTAGGAAATCATGTTCTCTCTGTAACTAAAACAACGATTAGAATTCTACCAATCGCAGAACATTCCATTTCAGAATGAATAATGCTTCAGCTCTGAATTCAATATTTCTTGAATCTGGTTATTTTTATTTCATAACTTTGATTATTTGAGCATTCTTCACAGAAGCTGTGATCGAATAAAATGATCTTCATATGAGATCCGACGGGACTTGAGGCAAGGTATATCACGATTAGAAATATATTTTGCTAGTCGCCACATTGATTAAAAAGGATTAGTTGGAAACATTAAATTGTAGCTCATAAACCTTGGTTTCAAATCCAAATCATCCTTGGCATATTCTTGCCAGAGGATTTGCTATATCGATGTCATTTATTGATCTTTAAAACGCTCCTACAATGGTTTCTCGATAGATACCAGACACATAAATATTCTAGTGGCTTTTTATTTAGCACACAATCAAAATGAAGATATCTCAAGACATCGGCGTGGAATGAGGAGGAGATGCTATGAGATACTATCGAGTTAGGAAAAAAAGTAGAACTAGGCAGAGCCAATCTGTGACAATTATGGATGGCGAGATGGATGAAATGTCAGGGTCTGATTGAATAAGTTTTCCTCAGTTACTGCAAAAATTTCAATAAAAAATTTTAATTGAAAAGTACTGTACTGGGTGGGTAAAATTAGTTATACCCTCGACAAATTATCAATTTTTTCTGGAACATAGATCAATTCAAAATAAAAATCATATAAATGAATACCATTATCAATCAATAACATGTAATATTATCTAGACAATCACTTAATTATTAGGAATAAAATAGTTTCTCCAGCGTGTGGTGCTTGTCTCACTTGCGTTATTTACAAAACTGAATACAAAACGCTATAAGTAGGTGAGAAACGAGAAAAAGCTGGAACGAATAAAATATTCATCCTTTAGATTTAGTAACCAGTTTATTCTTTGATTTATATTTTTTATGGTATTGTGAAATTTGAACACTTGACCTATATAACCTGCAACTGACTTTAATTTCAAAGTGGGATAATAGTTATGGAGGATTGCGATTATAACACCTCTTACCCATTCATTCTGGAATTGAAATCGAAAAATTTTCTTTCTCTTCCTTTGGATTAATTTTCGCGGTCAATTATCGCCTGTAATTCATGAACCTGAATTATTTCTCTCGACCTTCTTTGAGGAAGACGAAGATAGTCGAATCGGTTACAATCACCAACATCGTTCTTAATTGTACTTTCTGACTCTTGAACTTGAGGGTGCCAGACAGAATATAAGAAGTTATCTGATCTTTATTGATATAAAGCCAAGCTTTCGGAGACTTTCGTATCCTTCATCAGAGCAAATCAATTAGAAACAACGATACCAACATGTGGACAACAATACAGCCACTTTATGAAACTCGTCATTTAACAAAGATTAAAATGGGCAATGGTAGAAATCCGAAAGGAGTCAATTTGGTCAAAAATATCCCAGCCGTACAACAAAACATCCACCATTCATTCGCAGGAAGACAAGCAAACACAACACACAAACAAATAACATCTTACGAATTAGACTAGAACGGACTACAATCCCCGACAAATCTTTCCTTGTCAATTATACAAAAATGGTCGATATTTACTGCGTAGAATATAAGAAATTTAGAGCTTTATGTTAAGTTTTAATTCTTTCATGATGAAAATTAATTGAAAGAATAAGATAGGTATCATACACAAAAAAAACCTCCATTCCTATATTTTTCATCATCCAAGATAATATAACAAATAATAAAATATGTGAGTAAATAAATATCGGAATCTGATATTTCTTCTGAGGAGTTCACCTGAAGAAAATACTCATCGAATTATGTTCAATGCAGGAAAAAATCTGGAATTCTCAGAATCAATATGAAGCAGATTCGGAGTACAGTTAGTTGAGATAGTAAGAATATATTTTATTTAATTTGAGAGAGGTAATTTCGAGAGGAAACTCATTCGCTACTACCTTCTAACATCAAATTCCGGAAGAAGTGGGTACCTGATTGCCTCGGTGATTGCAAATGGGACCTTCAATTTCCCCTTGGTCTAGAACTTCGGAGATCGTAGGCTCTAGACCTGCACGGAAGGGATCCTTTTACAGAATCCAATATTCCGCCCGGACGCCAATAACACATTTTCTAAAAATCTCAGACGATAAATACACATGGAATTATCATTAGTATTGAAAGATAGATGAATTCAAAATAGTATTAATCGAAATGAATACCATTTTCAATTCCCAGGCTCCGAGATCTTTTATCATGAGGTTGGAGAAATGATATAAGATTTTGTCACTGAGATGAGAGATATACCGGTTTCGGCCTTATTTGGCCTCATCTCAGTGACAAAATCTTATATCATTTCTCCAACCTCATGATAAAAGGTCTCTGAGCCTGGGAATTGAAAATGGTATTCATTTCGATGATTACTATGTTAAAAAAATGTTCTCGATGTGGCCTCCGTGAGGGCAAAGAATTTTATTTTTCTTATTATCATTATTACATCATGAAACCTCTATTGGCAGACAGAATGTTGAAAACTTATTGATGTCAGACAACCTGAATTTCTGAAGAGTGACACTTCGTAATGTCACTTCAATTGTCGAGCCACTTATTTTCTTTATTTCAGTATCGTAATGAGTTGATTACAGAACTGAAGCAGTGCTGTCATGAACTGATTACAGCATTGCTTCCAGTAATATTTTTCCTTCTGTGGTTATCAATACTGACCTCCAATTCTATCAATCTTCGAAACTTATCTGTAAAATTTCGTAAGTCACACCAACCTTCAAGAACAATATAAAAGTAGTTAGGATGTGAAATCTGAATTTATATTTGAATTTCGAGAGTATTTCACTGAAATAGAGAAAATATCGTATAATACTCGTGGCAGAAGGCAATTCCAACACTCATGCGTTCGAAAACTGGCTTCTTTGTCGCTCGTTTTCGAATTTTGCATTCGTGTTGGAATAGGAGCACATTCTGCAACTTTCTTTAGAAAATACTGTTTGGGTCTTTAAAGATATGTGTAGAAGAAGTGGCTGCTTACCTTGCATTTTTGTCAGTAAAAATTGCTCGGTACTAGACAAAAAAATCAAAAAAAGTTCTCGTTTCTTCATGGTGTCAATGATGCTTATTTGTGGAATACAATGAACATATTGTCAATGTTTGCTAGAGCCAGTAATATTGCTCGTAAAGAGTGAAGCGACTATAACAAGCAAGAAATGATTCTCGACCACATTCACTCATTAACTGAGCGTTGGGGTGATGAATGCTAGGTGAAAACATAATTTTGCTAACTCATAGTGTAAACTCAGAATCAAATCAATCAAAAAATTGTACAGAAGACGACTAGGGCCATTCCTCGACAATACTATGAGAGATAGTCTGTAAAAGTATCATGGGCACGGATAGCAAACTCGTATTATAAAAGCGTAAAAATAACTCAAAAATGGGTATTAAAATTATGTAACAGAAGCCCATTACTTACTCAACATCTATACGAATTATCAAACATGTTTACTGTGTGTCAACTATACGCACGTTCTTATGTACCAGAAACACCTAGATGTGCCTATAAAAACAGGAAAAGATATGAGATCACCAAACGTCCCTTTACTTATGCCTAAGGAGACTATTAGTTTGAAATCGCATACTCACGTGGCAGCTCTACTTCACAACAAACTTCCAAAGAACATCAGTCCACATCAGTCTGGTATATGTTTCCGAACAAAGGAATTTCATTTACTCAATACTTGCTGTCTCAAATGTGTAAAAATTAATTCAATTGAGCATTGTTATTTTTTGTTAATTTTTTTTCCTCTTATTTGTGTGCGCGCAATTATTTTATATTTACTGCCGACAATTCTGAATGTTTGTGGCAAACAAAATGTTTATTTTCGATTTTGAGAGCTATTTGAAATATTTGTTATTTATCAATGTTTTTTTCAGACGAAATAAACATTATTATAACTATTATCACAAATGTCCATTGATTTGATGTATTGAATGTGGATGTTTTATCCTCCTTCATGTTGAGAGTTGGGATTCATTGAATTTCTGTTCATTCTGAAGGTAAAAATCATGATAAACTGTTCTAGTTTGAATTTTTTCCCACATTTTAATTCACCCAGTTTAGGTTATAAAAAAGTTTTTCATTTTAAGTGGGTATTCGGCATGATGGCTCGGGAAACTAACGAAATAAATTCTATACCATTAATCTATCACCGTTTGTATGCAGAATACTTGAATTTCTCGATATATAGAGCAGAAATACAATCTAAATACAGACATTCACATGTGAGACTCAATGTGAGATAAATCATCAATAAAATGGATAGAGTGGAATGAAACCTGAAACTGAGACTGAATATTTAAAGATGAAACTGTGATCATCACCTCTTCAAAAATATATAAGTGAAAGGAAAAATAAACACAGATTGAAGAAATTTCCCAGACAAAAATATGTCCAGACATTCATCTCTCGACGATAGATCTCATATTTGTTCATTCAAAAATGACAGAAACTAATTGAAAGAATTTCGTTCGTGAAGTAGTTGGAGTAAGTAATCGAATCAAGTCTATCTGCGTTGTAATTTGGTTTTCGAATCTACTCTTTGTGTTCGATAAAATTATCCGCCTTTTGGTTTGAATTCAGATCGGAAAACTGGTTTCAAATTTCGAAAACCCAAAATTATAAAATGCTCACCCTGCTTATGCAGGTAAAAATGGGAGTGATAACATTTCAATTACTTCGTCAAATAAACCCCAAAATCAGAATCAAAAACTACATTCTATTCATGCCGCATTGAGTATCTTTCACACGAAGTGAAATTCGATCACCAACCAAATCAAACTCACGATTGAAGACAATAAAAACTTATATTAAATAAATATAATCCCTTGCAAAATGAGTACTCAGAAATGGGAAGGCAAAAAAGCAAATGCTCTTCCGACATGGAAAGTGAATTGCATTTAAATGAATCAATTCCAGGATAAAAAACTGTGGTGAGGTTCTTGATAGGAAATAGGATATTTATATTTCCGTCATTGGAAAATGGCTCTAGGTTGTTCACCGTAGTTTAATCCGCCGAAAATGTGCACCAAAATTTGCCTTAAATATATAATTAGCCATACTGAAGAGCAAGGTTTGCATAGTCGGCTTAGATGTTCACACTAGCAGGTATGGATATATTGCCGTTTAGTTAGGGTGAACTTGTACAACGATAATTTAGTCGTTAAGTGGTAGAACTTTCCCACTATCAAATCCGAATATCAACAAGTTTGCTAATTTAATTCAGCTTACATCGAGGAATCGATCTCTGAATAATTGATTCATTGTGGGGTGTGATCTAATTAGAGTTCGTTTCATTACTGTAATGTATACTCAAATATATAAAAAGAATCAACTTCTTAGTGGTGACTGTGTCATTTGCTTTGTTGTTTGTCACTTAATTCGAAACGTTACTAGTATTCGTAAAGACAATGATAATCTTTTCAATGATTTCCTACATTGTGAAGTAGGCGTGAAAACAATATATCTACCCATGAATTGGTTAAGGCTGTTGCGGCCATGATTCAATGTCAATTTTTCCGAGCATTTCGGGCGTCGTCGTGGATTCTTTCCCGACGTTTCGCCAGTTCGAGTGTCTGGTATCTTCAGGAGTTATACTTTTAGGTATTGAATAAGTTTCTAACAATAAGGAGTGAAGACTCAACAATGTTCATCTGGATGAACTCTTTTTGTCTTTAACTCTTCATCATTGTGTAATTATAATTACTGTCATGTGATTAATATCTGAAGAGCTAAATATTGAATTGACGTTGTCGTGATTTTCATTTGAATTTTTTGAGTGCCATTATATAAATAGATTCTTTTCAATTCAGAACATAGCATATGATCAATTTCCCCGTGAGGGCATTTTCGAATATTATGTTAGAGTTTGAAAAAAGTTCGTTAAGTCCCTGAATTCAATAAAGAAACAACTGTTGATAAGAATATTGAAATTCAAACAAGGATTCGATATCAGAAAAGTTTGGGAGACCTTTTCTGCGTGGCAAAAACCTCATTCAAACAGCTATTACGGTCACTAAAACGCGATAAAGTGATGATGTATAGCAGCAGTCAAGAGCTACACTCTAAGATTGCGTTTAATATTCAAACGGCGTGCCGGGATCGAGCCGAAAAAGTCAGCAGCTATTTTCTCTGCCTCTAATCCAGTTCGGAGTGGATGGTTAACTGAAGGACCGGAACAGGGAAAATACTGCAAATGAGCTGACACAATCCTGCCATTTATAATGTGTAGACTGCTCAATCAGTCCATTGATGTATGGTGGAATTTTCATTTGAAAAAAGTTTCCGCGAATTGGTTCGTTCCGACTCATATAAATACCCAAATGATATAGATTCATGGACATACTGACAACAATGGAGGAATTGTTCATTTCCGTTTTATGCTGGTCTAAAAATGCACGTGAAATATTGGGAGTATGATCATTCCAGACACTGAATGGAATATGAGAACCACTGCTGATATAAAGACAAATAATCTAATGAAATGAAGAACACACATGACCGTTTTTTACAATATTCCAAAGAAACACTTTAGATTTTATCGAGGATTTTATGGTCGAGCTTCTTCTTCGTTCGACCGACATACATTTTTCAAATACAATGTCCAGTTTTTTTAATGGTAATGTTATCACCCATAGAATAGAACATTGTTCTCATGTATCACTCGGGATCAGTTACATAAATTGTTCTCAGAACTCTAGTAAAAATCTGTATAAATCCTTGAAATATTACAAAATAGGTCTTCATTTCATTGCTTAGTACTTGCCTCGGTACTTGCCTAATTTACAGCCTTCTATCAGACGACATACAAATGCTTCTTCTCCATCATTTAAAAAATCAATTGAACATACAGGATGTTTCTATTTCAATGTCAATTTCAGTCTAGAAGAAAAAACAAGTTTTTAATAATTGTTTTTATGTTTGTAGTCTTATGTCCTATATGGCCACCGGTTTTTTGCATTATTTCTTACGAGTTTCAGAAAATAATATTGTATAATTATAGAGCAAAACACAACTCCGTGCGACCCTAGCGGCGTTAGCTGGAACTAGCCCGCAACGAGTATTCGATCAGACAGTTTGTACCTGAAAGCTGAGTTCATTTGTTTTGTTATGAATTTTTATTGTCATGAAAACTATACCTTGGAAAATTCACGGAACGATCATGACGGTAATCTGCAGCATCAGCAGAAATTGTGTTGGACGCATCGACCATCATCCAACTCCTCAAGAGAAAATGCTCTCGAATGACAAAACAAGGTTGGTTCCATTGAGCATCTTTGTTCTGCTTTTGCTTTCGAGTTGAATACATTTATTCAAAATCATACATCAATATTGACATTATTGTAACCTCTATTGTAACCAAGACATCTATAGGAAATGGTTATGGACCATTTCTGGAAAAATGGATTTTATCCTGTATGGGTTTCTTAATTATATTCTTCAAGCTCAATAAATAAGATTCGACGCATTCTCAGGAGTTATAGAGCAGAATCTGAAACAAGAAAAATTTTCGCGGTTTTTAGTGTGCAAAACTTTCCACGACTTTTTGAGAGTTGCAATCTTGCGTTAACATTGCCCCATACTAACAAACAACATACAATCAGAGATACATCATGTTTTTCCAATTTACTGTCGATTTTGACTGTTCTATTTTGCCTAACCATTTATTCAAAATTAATATTTTGAACACCAACTTCAACTGATTGTACTGAAAAAAAAAATTACTACGTCAGTTTTGCAAGCTGCTTCAATAGTTAGTACATTTAATAAGGTTTCTAAAATGCTATAACACTCACTACATCATTTCTTAGATAAGTCAAAAAAAAAAACGTTCTTTCTTGAAGAAACACGGTTTCGAACATTTTCTTCGAACTTTGTGACAATGATTCAAGTGCATCCAATACTTTAAGGTTCTCAATGAATCGACCTTTAAAAAAGTGGTGACATGCATAAAATTCTTCGTAGCGACAAACTACATTGATTTTTGAAATTATTGGGCTACATAAATCACCTTCAGGAAGTTATGTATGCAGAATTGCATTTTGTGAAATACGAGGTGAAATATTAATAATAATCTTTCTTCTCAAGGAAAACGGTGTACATATGGAAATCAGAGAATTGCTGAAGTGAAAATTACACTTTATCGAATTTCAGAGCATTTGAGAGCTGTAGATTCCAGCTGACCAATGAAAAAATGCATTTTCAATTAAGGAAGGGAAAGCATTGGTATTTTTCTAATGGAAACTGGAAAATTAGTAATTGTCAAGCAAATATATACAAGTTATATACATTGCAATGAAGCCCTATTTCACAAAGTTTTCAGTGTTTTTGTCAGGTTTCAGACAAATATCCTGAGAAGATTATGCAAGTGAAACAATAAGAAATGTATAATTCAATGGTTTATCCGATTTTATCGATGAAAAAAATTTCAAAAAATGAAAGTTGGTATGATATCCGGTTGAACTGGATTTAGAAAAAATATGAAATTTTGACCAATAATTAATTCACCTCAAAAAAACTTAACTTAAAATTTCAATTGTGTATCTTAAATCTTTCTCTGAAATATTTCATTGTCGAACATGTTTTCGAAGAGGATGGACGGAGTGAATGTTGACCTGAGTATTCATCCGCCCAAATGCGACGGATGTAAAAATTCAGTTCAGAAAAGTGGTTTACAATGTAAAAGTTGCCACAAAGTATTTCACCGGAGTTGTGCTCTGAAAATCAAAAAGTGCTGTGATGAAAATCTCACCACAATATTCAATTTGAAACTCGAAGATGATGAAAATCCGGTAAGTCAAAATCACGTTTCAGCGAATTCCTCAAATCAAGACCTATTATGGAAAATAATTCAGGAACTTGAGGATAAAGTTCGACTTTTGAATGAGAATAATGGATTATTAAAATACAAAATCTCAAGATTGGAAAATGATTCCCGAGTTTGTAGCCAATGTGAAGGAAAGATTACCAACACAAACAGAAAAAAAGTTATCAAATCTGATGATAAAGTAAATACAAACATCAACATCGGTGAGACAGCAAAAGTAGTTGAACCCAGAGAAAATATATGTACATACATGGTTGAACCTAATAGCTTTGCGAGTGCCGAAACTGGCGCTCCTGCGCTGGCTATAAATGTGAACAAGAGTGGGTTGGGTCCAGCGTTGAGATCACCAATTGCGGGTCCCCCCTTAATTAAATCAAATAAAAACAAAACCGATCAATTCACAATGAATCAGGTTAATGAAGCAGTCCAATTGGCTAAATCTAAGTTATCTGAAAATAAAATCGATGGTGAATGGCAATCTGTCAAAAATAGAAAAAAACACAGGAAAAATAGACCGGTTATAGTGGTGGGAAAGTGTACTGAGTCTCCTACAATCCAGGGTGTTGAAAAATGAAAAGCCTTCCACGTTTCTAGGTTAAATCCAACGACTACTGTGGAAGATCTTCATGAATTTCTGGCGAAAAAATTGACTTATGTAAAGTGTGAACTTCTTAATCCCAGATATCCTGATGCTTATGCCTCTTTCAAAGTTCTTGTGAATCATAGTGAAATTGATAAAGTTAAAGACCCTGCAAATTGGCCAAACAATGCAAGTGTAAATTATTTTTTCCAAAGCCGAAAGAAAATAGCAGAAACGTAAATAGGGCCCTACGATCTTTAAAAATTCTTCACGTAGATGTTCAATCCTTATGTAATAAGTTGAATAATCTGGAGGTTTTATTCGAAGAGGAACGCCCATTTGTTGCTAGTGTGGTGGAGCACTGGTGCAGTAGTGAGAAACTTCAAGTCATGTCAATCCACGGATATGTGCAAGTAGCATCCTTTTGTCGTGAAACTTATGGTCATGGGGGTGTTGTTATTTATGCGAGTGCTGATCTGCAAGTGAAAGATATTGGAATCTCGAAGTTCTCAGTGGAAAAACAAATCGAGTTCTGTGGTGTGACGGTTACGTATCCGGAAGCCAAGTTTTGTGTAATAAGTGCCTATAGGGTTTCTGACTGTGATTTTACCCTCTTTCTAGACAGGATGTCCTTTGTTTTACAATATTGTACCATGCTTGCTGATGCTATATTTATTTGCGGTGATCTAAACATAAATTATTTGAATACTGCTTGCTCACGTAAGCATCTTTAAGATGATCTATTGTGTTGTTTTGACCTGAGGGTCACCTCTCTGGAGCCTACTAGAGTAACTAGAGTATTCACCAATGTGAACCTTTCAACATCTACTTCTAAAATAGATTATATTCTCACTGATGCAGGCTTCATATGCGAAACTGAAGTAATTGTAAATATAATATATAATATATATATATATATATATATATATATATATATATATATATATATATATATATATATATAATATATAAAGTAATATTTTTTTGTATGTTAATATTGACGACTATTTTGCTGAATTCCTCAACCTTATTAATTATTGTTTGGAAATATCATGCCCACAGAGGATATCAAACCTCAATTCCGACAAAAGCAACAGGTGGATAAATAATGACATTATTGTAGCTAGCAATGAGTTGAAGAATTTAGGATGGTTACATAAAAATTTGAAAAGTTCAAGTTCTTATGAAATTTATAAGAAAGCAAAAATTGAATTCCGTGAACTTCTCCAAAGAACTAAATTCAATTATTATCAGAATATGTTGATTGGTTCAGCTAATAAAAATAAAACTGTATGGGATATTGTAAATAGAGAAACAGGACGAAAGAGAACTTCTCGTCAGAATATCAAAATTAAACATGAAGGTAAGCTTTATTCCGAACCTGCGGAGATTGCTAATGTTTTTTGCGGATTATTTCTGTTCCATTGCGCAAGTGAGCCTGCAAAATCATTTCGGTAGTTCACCCTCACTGGCGTGTACTACATCCTTATTATCGCCGAATACTTTTTTCTTCTTCCCAGTTGATAGACAAGAGGTCATAAATACTGTCATGTTATTAAAAAATAAAAAGAGTTCTGGTATTGATAACATTTCTGTTGAGGTTTTGAAATCCATAATTGGTACCATAGCTGATCATTTTGCACGTATTGTTAATTTATCTGTTGGCACTGGCAAATTTCCTTCCTTTTTGAAATCTGCTTCAGTTATACCTGTGTTTAAGAAGAAAGATCCTTACAATATTGCAAATTATCGTCCCATTTCAATTTTAAGTGTATTTTCAAAGGTTTTCGAGAAGATCATATACAGTAGAATGATGTCGTTTCTATCACGATTCGAAGTTATCACCAACTGCCAACATGGCTTCCGAAAAAGTAGGTCCACTGAAACAGCGGCCTTTTCATTTGTTGATTTCATTTATAAAAAATTAGACAAAGGTCATTTTGTTGCAGGACTCTTTTTTGACCTCTCACGTGTCTCCTGAATTCTTGGAGAGTAAGCTTTATAACCTGGGTTTTCGCGTTGTTTTCTTAAAGTGGATAAAAAGTTTCATCGTTGATCGTACTTTAACTGTAAAAATTAAACGGTTTTCTTCTCCAAAAAATAAGATGTTACTAGGGGTGACGCAGGGCTCTGTTCTGGGAGCGCTATTATTTCTTCTTTTCATAAATGATCTGCCGGATTATATAAGTTGTAGTTCAGAAATTAAATTGGTTATATTTGCTGATGACAAATTAATGGCGGTCTCAGCACAGAGTTTTGGGGGGCTCATGACATTATGTGATGAGTTGATTAGTAGGTTTGAGAGATGGTGTTGTTCTAATGCTCTTATACTCAATAAAGAGGAAACGGAATGTTTGTATTTTCGAATTAGAAACACTGTTGGGAAACGACTGGTGGTTAAATGCTCTCATGATCAAATAACATTAAGTGAATCAGTTAAATTTTTGGGAGTCCACTTGGATTGTTCACTTAGATGGGATCGGCAGGTGGAAGCGGTTTGCAAGAGGTTAGGTAGCTCATATTATGCAATCAGCAGGGTGAAAAATATTCTTCCTTTACAATCTATAATAACTTTATACTATAGTTTGGTTTGCAGTTTTTTAAGTTATAATGTTTTACTGTGGGGTAATTCAGTTGAATCAAATAGAGTTTTTATTGCCCAGAAAAGAATTATACGTCTCATTTTTAATTTGGATTCTCGTGATTCATGTAGGCCAATTTTCAGAAAATATGAACTTTTTACACTTTGTGGTTTGTATATCTATAAATATTTACTTTATATTAAAGATAATGAACATGTTATTGTTAAGCTATCCGATTTTCATGATTATTCAACCAAAAATTCGGCCACACTATGTATTCCTTCTCATACAACTGCCAAATTTGAAACATCCCCTTATTATCAAGCAATTATCTTGTTCAATCATGTACCACCAGATGTGAAAATATTGGCAATGAAGGAATTCAAAAAATTGGTTAAACGTGAACTAATATCAAAGTGTTATTATAGTATTAAGGAATATTTGGAGGATGAAAGCTTCCTAGTTGCATGATTTGGAAATGATTTATTTTCGTTGTATTTTTTTGACTTGTCTCATACATATTCTTTGATGTCTTAAGGGATCAATAAACTTATTATTATTATTATTATTTGAACGAAGGGTCTTCGTGAATCACCCTGTATACGCAAATCCTCAATTCGATGGAATATACACGTTTTATTTCAATGAACCGTTTCTCACACAGAGTCATATTATCAGTCCTGATTAAACCCTGCTCTATACAACAATTAACTCAGTTCTCATATCTCTTCACATGAAAGAGTTCTCCACATGGGAGGAAGTCTTTACCTCGAATTTCCACAGGACGAAGGAAATGAGAAATCACTAGGCATCCAATAGATCTTCCCCACTCCCTTAATCATGAAATTATTGTAATTATACCATACCAGAGCTCTGGGATACAATTTACTTTGACATATGTTACATTTCGGATTCTCATTGATGTCCGACTGGTTATTTTTCTGGTTGACGTGCCTGATGTATCTTCTGGTTTTTGAAAAATGAATACATTTTCACTATTAATTTTTCACATCATGAAGTTTCTTTTCGATCTTGACCTTGCTTATTAAGTTGACACAATGCTAACTTGACTCTGATATTCACTTTACAATGATAGTTCCCGGAAATTTGAATGAAAACATAATCACAGAGATAATTAACACGTTATTATGAAGAATTTTCTTTATTAATCCATATAAAATACGCGTATTTTAATGACAGATTCTTTTCTAATATACCTATTTATATATAAATCGGCAAAAATGTAAATTACAATTCTGAAACTGAATGAAACAACTTCCATCCAAAGTATTTTCTCGTTGGAATAAAAGACCCATTCGACAAAATGCGAATTCAATGAAACACTTCGTTCCATCGAAATAAATGGAGCGAAATAAAAGAACTCCTCCAGTAGAGTAAATATCCTGCAAATGAAATATACATGGTATAAAAAGACATGAATTTCTCTGCGTGGCAGGCTCGAAAAAGATTGACTGACCGTATACTTCCTTTGCTAGGAAATAAGATTTCATGCTTATTTGAATTTTATAGGATTCCTGCCAGTTTGAATAGAACATGTTGTTATACACAAGACTTATATGAAAGAGGGCACTTCTATAAGTCAGTTTGATATAATTTATGCTTTTCAACGAACATTTCGTTTTACATATTCCTCGTATACCTAGGTTATGATAAGATATTGTAGCACTCTGAATTCAGATTTCGAATCAATAAGACTTTCGTCAGTGCCCATGAAGATAGCACCCATACTTTCGTAAATGAAAATAATTTTTTTTTCATTAGTTAGTGACCCGAAATAACTCTTTTTAATCTTAAATGTTTTGTTTTTACCTCAAGGATACTGACAGAATAATACCTTCTTACGTACTTTTTGTTTCAACATTTATTGTATTATTTTAGCTCTCTTTTTCATAAGAATATATATATATATATATATATATATATATATCCACAAAAGAGATAACTCCACTTAAAAATTGATATTCAAAATTTTGTAACGGGATAGGTAGAAAATTAAAGGGCTAGTTATTTGTGTCCTACATTTATTCACTGTCAACGGATCAGTAATGGTCCGAAACGTTGACAGTGAATAAATGTAGGACACAAATAACTAACCCTTTAATTTTCCACCTATCCCGTTACAAAATTTTGAATATCAATTTTCAAGTGGAGTTATCTCTTTTGTGGATATATATATATATATATATAATATATATATATATATATAATCTTATGAAAAAGAGAGCTAAAATAATACAATAAATGTTGAAACAAAAAGTACGTAAGAAGGTATTATTCTGTCAGTATCCTTGAGGTAAAAACAAAACATTTAAGATTAAAAAGAGTTATTTCGGGTCACTAACTAATGAAAAAAAAATTATTTTCATTTACGAAAGTATGGGTGCTATCTTCATGGGCACTGACGAAAGTCTTATTGATTCGAAATCTGAATTCAGAGTGCTACAATATCTTATCATAACCTAGGTATACGAGGAATATGTAAAACGAAATGTTCGTTGAAAAGCATAAATTATATCAAACTGACTTATAGAAGTGCCCTCTTTCATATAAGTCTTGTGTATAACAACATGTTATACGGAGAGGAAGATGGGGTGAATGATACCTCATTTGAAAGGTATTTTTATAATGATTTTAGCACAGTAATTGTTTTTTCATTTTATGCATTAGTTCTCGAAATACAGGGTGGCCATTTGAAAACGAAACGGACGAGATTACAGACGAAATAAATTTTTTCGATAGAAATGCTCGGACAGGTCCCTATTCAGAAATTGGGGGTGAGGGTTTAGTAGCAAGGGTTGAAGCGCTATGCGTCCGTAACCTACATCTTAAGTTGTCCCCCTCGAAACAGAAATCGACCTGTCCGAGCATTTCTATCGAAAAAATTTATTTCGTCTGTAATCTCGTCTGTTTCGTTTTCAAATGGCCACCCTGTATAGGTTAGCATCTGAACGCCTTTCTGTAATTGACGGTAAACAAGGAATATTTCAATGACAATGAATATATCAGTTTGTATATCTTTCTCGAACTGACCAAAAAGTTACTGCATTTCAATCAAAATAACCATTCGGTATATATTTCATGTTTCAACATCTTGAGTAGAAAAAAGTTTTATTTCGGCTTTATTCTTTTGCTAGGGCTAGAACTTGGCTGAGTTTTCAATAGTCGTCAACAATGCACACATGATTTGATGAATGATATCTTTACATTGGATTCAACGCTAGTTTCATTATCAATCCGGAATGGCTGTGAATTGTTGGAAAATCAAAAAAACGATGGAAATTAGATCAATGTATAAAAAATTCTCTAGTAAATGAAGCTACTGTGAAGGTTATGAGAATTATAAATATACACAACGATTTCAAATTGATTTGCCTTGAAAAATATATTCAATAATTTCTAGGTTATATTATTATATTTTAATATAATGAACTGATGAACAAAGAAATTTTAGTTCCTTTTTGTAATTGAAAAGAAGGCCTCGAGTGGATTTTTATGGCTTGCTCTATTGACAATAATATTGAAACGAGGTATATTATGTAGTTTTTATTTAAAAAACAACGCGCTTATTGGCTGTAGGCATCTTCAGAGTTCTTGGTCTGAGATTGTAACTCGAACGTTCAATCCTGAGCCGTAATATACAGGGTTATTCACGAATATGGCTCCACAGATGTTTTTAGAAAAGACACAGGATTCAGGATTGAAATTCTAAAGGTGAGCTTCAAGTAAGAAGACGACTTCTCGTCTATTTTTTGAAGATTCTAGACTTACGTTTTTTCCGGAAGTGACATCAACTTTCGTTTTTCAAATGGAAAGACCCATTTTATATTACATGAATTGATTCTCCATTGAATTTTGAGACTGTTTCATTCCAGAAGTTTGAATTTTCCCCAGGAAAATCTCTTTGAATGAGGAAATACAAAAAAAAAATCTCAAAATTGAACTCTGTTGAAATACAGACAACTTTGAGGTTTTTTTCTTTAAAATTCTCATTTTTGAGAATCTCCGAGAAAAAAGGCTGATGCTTTTTTTCTGATAGCGTGATTTTCAGAATATAATACAGGAGGTAACAAATTCTTTGTGAAAGTTAGAAGTGACGAAACATCAAAAA